>JAHQIW010000819.1:0-84243 GCA_019055375.1 Parelaphostrongylus tenuis | reverse complement strand
GTAGCAGTGAGCGTGGGAAGGAGAGTGGGACGTGGTGCGGAGAGGGTGGAGCGATCGAACTGGCGTATCACTTATCATCCCGCCTTTCTGGCTACTGGCGTCACCGTCGCTTCACTACCTCCCGTTCGGAGTCATAGCGGAAGTTATTGTTAAAGTTGGAATTTGTTTGCTAAATGAGTCATTACTTTCATGGTTAGAGGTTCTGCTTATTGATAGTAATCTAAGCAAGGCAGCACGTTGTCTTTGATTTTCTACACTCGTCTTTTGAATGTATATTGGCTGAGGTTCATTTTCTATAGTATTTTGTGGGACATTGAAAATAATTCATGTTGATATTCCAAACATGAGGGCGAAATATCCTCGGGTTAAAGGCTTTTAAGGTATCACTTTTGAGAACATCATTTATCCCTTCGCAGACGGCAACAGTAATCGATGTCGCCACTGGTGCGCGATTTCATTCTTCAAACAAAGAATTTTTGGCCCATTTTGGTTATCCAGGAACAAATGAATAGCCCGACCTATTAGTTGGACAAGACTTTTCATGGAGTGTTAGTAATTTTGCGAGAAGCTTTTGGGTAGAGCCGTACGTGGCCTGTTTTCAGAAAACCTTCATAACGTTGTAAAATCAGAATAAAATTTGTTTCACGCCACCACCCGTTTTGTTTTTTGTTATCACGTTGTGTATTTCGCGGGATAAAACTTCCTTAGACTGCCAGTACCTCTTCGACAGCACAAGTCTCGGAGAAGTCGGAAAGTGTTTGCTCTCCGGAGAAGCGCTTTTGATAGCGCTGTAGGAGAAAAAAGAGATTTGTGCCTCAAACCTCATCGGACAGAAGCTCTTTTCTAGACTATTAGTATCATTCGAAAACGTAAGTTCCATTGATTCCATCTCCTGTGCCGTGATCATTTTCTGGGAAAGACCGTTTCACTACAGTGTAGCAGGAAAAGTAAAATCGAGTTTCACTTATTCGGCGAGCTTGAATAGCGGCTAATTTACGCGTTTGGGCGGGGCTATCGATCGATATGGCGGATAGACATATGGTAGGAGACTTACTATCAATGGAGAATGTTTTCTCCGCTTCGGAAGAAACTCTAACATGAAAACAATTGCTCGGATACTACAAAATTTCCTCTCCACGTTCATAGGTCTTTTTGTATACACGTGATAAAAATGAGGGCGCGGGCGAGTGTGAAACATGCTATTTTCGATTTTAGCGTAATAAAAGGGTATTTTGAAAAACGGGCCACGAACGGCTCTAACCAGTGGATTAAGCTTTCAAATGATAATAACATATCTCAAACTATTTTCTGAGGCCAACTAGTGACTGTGGTCTGGTAATGGGCTGTTGTTACAGCCCGATACACGTGTTTCGACCTTACCAGTCTCGTCAGTGGGGCGGAATTCGTCGTTCTTTTAGTCTTTTTTAGCCACGTCTTCTCGGGAGCCTAACTCTCCCTGTTAGGAGATAGCCAAGGCGAACGATTTACACTGTAAGTCAAGTGAAGTTATGCGACCGAACATACAGTGTTGTGCACTCGATTGCTCGTTTGGCTGGATTTTTATGATATTTGTAAAAACTTATAATATCTTAGTGTTCGATGACTAACACTTCTATGTAAAGTTCGTGTCCCGCAAATGGGATCGAACATTTCGTCTGTCGCCGTATAACAGAAAAAGAAACCTTTTCATTTTCGGAAGAACACTCACCATCTAACTATACTCTAAGTTTGGTTGTTTTTTTTTTTGCATGTATAACTCTTAGTTACGAAAGAAAACACCGAATGTGAAACATGATCATTTTGTCGCTTAAAATGTTTTCGGAACAGTTCGACTGCAAATTGCGAGAATTGGCTTCGAATGAGTTTAGTTAGTTCATAAAAAACATTCACGACTTTGTGAGCAAATAGGCAACGGAGTGCTTCTAGGAGTCAAACGCATAATATTTGCTGCAGAGTACTCAAGGCCTTTTCGAACATCAGAATATGCGAATCCGAGATTTAGGCTTTCAGAGATTACTAAATTTGAATAAAAACTTTTTCAGCGAACAGGTACTTAGCAGTTTTGAGGTCAAATGACCGATCGTCCCTAAAGGGTATATTGAATTAATCTCCTAAGGATTTTTAGATGAGATTACGTTTTTGTCTGTAGGATTCCCACGTACAATAAATCAAGTGAAAATGGTCGAGGAAGTGGCGCCTTTGGATCTCGTTATAGAGCTTCAGGTCAGTTTGTTCACAGATGTGAAATGATACAGTTTCATGGTGTGGCCCGGATTACATGGATGAGTATAAGAGCCCTACCACATGGTGGTGTTGTGCTCCACGGGCCCTCTCGGAGGAGGAGCTCCTAAAGGAAAGGACTTGCTGTAGCGACGTCTTACATAAAACTAGGCAGAATACAAGAAAGATGCCAAGCAGTCATGCCGATAACACTCACGTAAATCGAATTGAAGCACTGGGTGTGGTACGGAGTACGTAAGTGAGATGGGAGCCTGTCACCACGTGATGACGGTTTAGTCCACTCTCGAATCCTTGAATTGTTTTGGTTAATTATGACCAATTCAAATGAAATCAACATGCAGTCGATCAGTCTCATAACCTTATCCTCGAAGCTTGCTCGTTGTCAAATTCGTTGAATTCTATGTTTCATAGGTCCCGAAGAAGGTTCTCATTGATCGCCTGTCAAAGCAACTTGTACACAAGGCATCAGGCAGGACGTATAATTGGATTTCAATCCTCCAAAAGTTGAGGTTAGAGGAGTATTTCTTGTTTCCTATGTCTTCTTTACCCACTTTATTGGTGTAGTATGCTGTGTAATCTTCGAACTATTACGTTAGAGACTGGTCTAAATTCTAAAGAAAAAAGACGAATTGACGGTGATGAAATGGAGTACGATTGAGAGCTACTCATTTTGAGCAATTAATTTCCAATTCAGGGAAAGGATGATATAACTGGTGGAGCGCTCTTCAAAAGAGATGACGATGTAGCTGAGATCGTTAGTCCGGAGGATAGAAGTTCATGACAAGACAGAGAGAAAGGTTGTAGATTACTACAGGTGAGTTACTATACGCATAATTGAACCTTTGGAATTGGCGGGCTTTCCATAGATGCACACGTTCTTCCTTCGATTTATCACTGGGCAGAGCTCGTTCCACTAGACTACCGATAATCATTCGTTAGCTCAAATATCGCAATTACAACACTATGCTTGGTTTCTGGAAAGCCTCCTTGGTGCATTGCAGCAGCAAGAAGAAAGATTGCGTTTCAGCTTTGGCGATGCTTTGTTTGCTGGGCAAGGGTCTGTGCTTGGCCTTTCCCTCTAGACTTATAGTACTCATTCAGTAGCGATCCCTGGATGGTTAGGAGTTTTGGCACTTTCACCTCGAGTGCTCAATTCGTACTTTTTTTAAAATGATTTCATCAACCTTTTAGAAATCAAGGAATATGTATGACGATGAGTGGTGAGCGCTCTACCGTTGTATTCACTGCTATATCGGAGGCAATGGTCGATTTGTTGAATAAAGCGTACTGTAGGTTGACGGATATTGGTAATTGTGTAGTCTTTTTATTTTGTCGCTTCAATAGCATGCTTTGATGTTATAGACTGTATATCCAGGAGTGCTGGAGTGATATACAAAATCTCGGTTCTCAGGTGGGAGTTTAACCCGCATCTCACCCTTCACGTGATCGCGTGCTAGCCACTGTACCATTGAGACTTCTGTTCAGTAATCACTGGCTCACTCTCTACCGACGCGCTTCCGGAAAAGGTGAGACGTGGGTTCATTTCCTCCACGAGTTTTAAAAGTTTTTGCATGTCACTCAACATTCTTGGATGTATTGTTATTAGACCATCACGTTTGTCTGAAATGTTGACCTCCTCTAGTGCTAATGGTGGTTCTCTTTTCAGGATTACATCCGAACTTCAGAAGTTGTAATTAAACAGTACTAACTAAATGAAATAGAAGTACTTTGGCCTGTTTATTGATCTAAATCTGCCTCATTTGATCTGAAACTGTAGTAATTTCACACTAGTTTTACAAAGTTTTAAACATAGTGTCAATGTTTCATCTAGGAAATTAGCTACTCACTCGGAATATCAACCTTATTTTGAGTATTCCTCCGTAACCTTTTGCTTGTTATTTCCTTCTGTTTTGTTCTGAAAGATGTCCTGAGAACGCCTTGTGTTAATTTTGATTACGCCATTGTATTGGAGTTGATATTTATATTATTTTATATGTGTTGTGCTAAAATGCTCGTTGTCTCTTTTTCTTTGTGTATTGAAAGGATGTTCTTACACCTTCAGTGCTCGGTGTTCTAATGTAGTCCACTGTGGCGTTAGTTATGTCGCAGTCTCATAGCTATGCATTTATCCCAATGCATGTGTTCCCCAAAATGATGGTTTAGCTAATCATATGTGACATTACATAGGACTGTATCAACTGAGATAAGAACTATTAGAGGTATGATTCAATTAGGTCAGGTCGATTGGGACTGTTTTGTCGGGGGATTTTATCTTCTGACATGCGGTAATCTTGTAAATAATCCGGGGTGGATGCTCATATTTAGGAGGTATATCCTCCTGCAAGGGATTGACTGAATCGATAGGTACCGTGCCAGTGACTAGGCTACAAATCGAAACACGTGTGTAGAACTGGGTAAGCACGATGTCAGACCTCATGAAGTTTTAAGATATAATATTACATTATAAAACCCTTAGATTTTACAGATCATCCTGAACAAAGTCTAAACCTTCGTTTCACATCGACGGGATCTCTGAGGCCTATAGCAGTGTTAGGCTGAAGAAAAGTTTCCTTAACACTCGTTGAAAATTCAAAGTTTGTACATAAATTCAATTGAAGGTATAATAATTATTCCTCAAATTGAAGACCACCATAATCCGCGATCTTCTGCCAATGATCTGCAAACCTCCGGATTTGGTTGAAATCACGATTCCTTGACGTTTGAATCAAAAAACTTTTTACATGCCTCTTCAACTTGATCAAATGTGTCGAATCGGCGTCGACGCGAAAAATGTACCATCGAACGGAAAGATCCATAATCGGATGGCCCAGCATCTGGACCGTAGGCTGAGTGCGGTAAGACCTCGAGTCCTTCCAATTCATTAGACTCTCACTTAGTGTTCTTTACAGTGTGAGGTTTCACGTTGTCTTGCCGAAACAGCGCACTTACGGCGAATCAGTATCGGGTACTTTTCCTTCAACGCATATGGAGTTTGTTATGGAAATATTCCTGAGATATTCCCATGGACTTACAATAAACGATAATGCGTGAAATGAACATTAATTTTGAATTTTTCGCCGGTTGTTGAGGAGCTTTTCCTCAACGTAGTAAATTTGTAACCGTCCTTGGAGATAATTGTGGATTGGTACAGGCGCCTTCAAAACTAAGGATTTCATGAGCTTAATTCATACTGTTAGAAAAATATGACCTTTATATTCTGATGGTGTTCATTTGACAATTAAGAGAACTGACTGGGTTGATTTTCGACTTTTTAAAAAATTTTTGTGCTGAAAAAATGACCGTGGTAAATTTTGTTTACTAAGAAAAATTGTTGCCTGTGGTGATGAGAGGTTATCCACATTGCCCTCGCGCTTTTCGCGCAGCCTCCTTCAAATGGGCGATGTGCTGGTGAGAGGATGAATCTTCAGTTACAAATTATAGCTCGATAATTAGTAAACTATTGGAATGGTTGAACAAAATGGGAAGCATATGCTCTCCAATAATCATCTATAAGGTTTTTTTATGTAAATTGCATCCATACTTAATCCTCTGGGGGCCACGTGCCACAAGACATAACCCACCGCGGACGTCGCATCTCACTCAGCTACTGTAAGACGGCGGTCGCGTCTCGGAGCAAGGCAGAGTGGCAGGCATCTGCAAGACGATCGACCTGCCGGTGCTGTATGTCTGCGATTGTCGCGCGAGCGTCCAGCGCGACGCCGCCGGCTATTAGCGGCGGTCCCATAGAAGGTTAAGCGAACCATCTTCACACGTGTCGGTTTCAGCGCTTTTCCTTTCGTTTCTTTGTCTTGGAAATGTAATCGTTGAAGAAGCCCGTTGCATGCGGATGTGGATTCGATTCCAACTTCACCCATTCCGCTCCTCATAGGCACTGTAGGCCCATGCGTAAATCGACCGCCTTTGAAGACAATCAATTGGACAGCTTTTCTGGTCTAGAGACTTCTTTTTTCTCGTTTTTTCCTTTTTAAATATTAAATAGTGGAACAATTGCGTTTCTGAATAGGATTTTTTGATTATAACTGTGTATTCTATAGCTGGTTCTATGTAAATTTGTAACTATTTTTAATTTGCAAAAACGATTTGCTATGCATAAAAAAGGATAGCGGATGTTTCGGCTACGACAGCTTGAAGTGCTTGATCGCCGACGATTCAAAGATCCTTGCTTTCTTGTCCTTGCTGATATTTTTTCGTTATGCTTGCCATGTTTCGAACCCCTCAAGAAAACGCAGTTTTAGGCTTTCTTAAAGTTTTAGAAGTCGTTCGATGAGATTTTGAATGGTTGTACCTTATTTTCAAAGTGGAAAAGTATCTACTTGTTTATAGTTCGGAAGTAGATAGTGTTTTCGTGTGGAATGCGTTCCAGTCAACAATGTTTGACTACTCGCTTAAAAATTCTACATAGTCTGATAGAATGTTTCTGAGTATTTTGAAAAAGTTGGTATGGCCACTCTAGGGGTATACGTGCGTTCCGGCGTTGTCACTCGCCTCATCGGTACCACATGACCTACGGCTCACTACTACTATTCGGAATCAGCACCGAAAATGTATTACTCTTAACGAAGTGCAAGAATCACTTGTTCAAATGCTCAGTTTCTGTTACAACAAAGCACGGTGGGCTACTATTTGTTAATCAAACAGAAATATTTATTCAAGCGCCTTTTGCGGTGTTATAATGTTAAAATATACTCAGTGATGCAGAGTGATGTGCAAAATAGATGCGCTGTAGCGTAGAAAGAGTGGTGTGCAAAATGGGCGTTGGTAATGCAACGGGTTACAGCACACGCTTCCGGATAGAGTGAGATGTGGGTTCGAGTCCCGGCTGACGCAAAAGTCTTACACATCACTCTGCATCACTGAGTATTATTTATTAATTTCCTGCTGAAACAAAGCGGTGAAAGACATGTTAGAAGTGTGGAGCTCTGCTTCCCATAAGGAGCTTGACCTCTTTATTCTGCATATGGAAAGTTTGTGGTTGCTCGCGGTGACGTGTGGCTTGAGTCCTCGCGACAAGATATGAATTTATTTCATGTTTAACAGTAAAATCCTCCTCAGAACAATGTATTCTGCTGACATTGTTTGGTGCTGGAATTGACATAAGATTCCGTGTACACTTCAACGAACGAGGAAACTGACATATACTGGTCTGTCAGTTCGTGTGGTCACCATCTGTAAATTACGGTTTTACGTTAAGAAAAAAGACCCTTATTATGAGCTATTTCTTGCAAAGTTTGCAACAGACGATAACAAATGAGACGTGCTCTACGATCGTTCAAGAAACCGATCCACAACCAAGATCACCTTAGACATATGACACCGGAAAGTCACTGCGAATGTATCAGTGAAAATTTTGGAATAGGGGAAAAAAAGTAATGCAGATTTTTGTACTTCTCACAAAATGTTGACACTTTTTACTTTTGACACTTTAGTGATCCATCTTCACAAACTCTTTTTTCACTGTGAAGATGCCAGTACTAGCATTCAATTCGTTTTTTTTTTCGTTTTCTTTTTGAGCTTTGTTGAATACTGATTGAACACGTCTCTTTGTAATCTCGAGAATAGCTGACCGTGTCGTTCCAAAGAGCGCTCGTCGCTGACTGGCGAACAGTGCTGGGTGGGGTTGCTCTCCGCCGCGTCGCAACGATCATCGAAGCCACTCGGCCATGCCCTTTCCACGAAGATATATATATTATATTATATATATTTATATATATATACATATAATATATATATAATGTTAGATTACCAGCAGGGTATGTGTAACCTCCAGACGAATCAAAGGGATAGATAATGCTCGAAATTTTTAGTATGTTACTGCATTTTTCGCAGTGTTTTGATCATTCATATATTTCTAAGAAAATTGGAGTGTGTGAGCAAAAACCACGGCCTCAGGCGAGAATCGAACCCGCGTTTCATCCGTGCCGGGAACGCGTGCTCTACAACCTGAACCACCGAGGCACATTTGCGCCACCACTCATTCTTCAACATCTCTATGTTAGCTATGAGCCAGCAACCTTTAAACCACCGCGGTTTATAAAGCGAAATCGCATAGCCGACCAAACCTGTTAGAGGTTGGTGGCTGATAGCTAACGTAAAGATGTTGAAGAATGAGTGGTTAGCGCAAATGTGCCTCGGTGGTGTATTGGTAGAGCACGCGTCCTCGGATAGGATGAACGCTGATTCGATTTCAACCCTGAGGCCGTATTTGTGCTCACCACTCAATTGTCTTTAGAATATACGAAGTAATAGAGAGTTCAAATGCAATATAAAGACGAGAACGGCTGGAACAGTGTGAAGGCGGATGAAAACGAAATTGATGTGTTCGCACAGTGTCCATGGTTGATTGCGGTTGACATTGACGTTACTATGTCGTTATCATCTAGATCATTTTCGTGCGCATTTCTCGCTCTATAATCTTGTTGCTATTGACTTATTGCTTGCCGCTTCTTTGCATCTATTTTAGACTTTGGAAACGATGTTGACTGGTGCAAAAGTAATTTCATTTCAGCAACGTGAGCTTAAAATAAGTTGTAAAGCAACAAAGACAGCTTGCAACATCAACACCTCCTTTCGTTTAGGAACTTCTGACGAACGTACAGTGCAGTGGTACTTCAGGAAGGTTTATAAAGAAGACACTTTCAGCAATGCGTAGACAACACTCAGTTTTGTATCAACATCATCAAGAGCCATGCGAAAGCGCAATCATTAAAACTAATGCTTCTAAGACTACACAAGATGTTGCAAAGGAATTCAACATCGACCATCTCATCACTGTCGCCGTTTGAAGCAAATTACAAAAGGAACTGCGATTGGAGCGCCACCTGTAATCGCAATTACTTTTTTATCAACCTCGTACTCGCCGGGTGGTTGTCGGTAGCACTGATAGGACGGAAATATAGCCGGGTGAAAAACAAAGTAAGGGCCTTGGTAGTGTAAGCGGGAGACAACCAAGTCACCGGAAGGGGTGATCGCTGATTTGACGCCCATTTTGAGGTCTTGAGTTTTGCTCGTATCACATTTTTGATGTTATAAAAAGTATACAGTTTGGGAACAATTTGCATGGTTAAGACGAAAAAGTAAAATCTTTTCAATAGATTCGTATAGTTTAACTCATATTTTGATGGTAAAGAGGTTGTTACCTTGAACGAACCGAAGTTGGCTGCTATCGCTGATCTACATTTCCGTTAAAGTTAAGACTATGCTGAATTAGGTCAAAAGAGTAAGCAGAGAAATAGAAGTGCAAATAGAAGCAACTTCTAGAGATTGCAATTTTCTTATGATCAAAGTGGCATTACTCCCAGCGCATCGAAATCAATGCAACACTGGACCAATCGTTTTTAAAAATCTCAAAGCCTTGAATGATTGACCCCTAGTCGTCACCGATGTTCATCGATGCTGACGAATTTGTAAGAAGATGTGAGAAAAATTACAAGCATCCATTCTAATAGCATTCGTTCTGATATCACGCTATAATCTGTTTCTAGTAATGAGAATAAATGTATAATTGGGAATTCATTAATGAGTCACATTAGTATAGCTCGATATCCATTGAGTCATTGTAGTCGTAATGAAAACAACACGTTGGCATTGTGTCAACACTTTCCTAATAATGCCTGCTTTGCACGGTATTTAGAAGAATGAGCTAAGATGATCTATTTCCAGATAAAATCTTTGGTTTATCTCTTCGTTTTTCCTCACCTCCGAAGTCAACTAGTTGCTTAATAATAGTAAGATTTATTTTTAGAACCTAGTAGGAAATGAAATGAGCCTTGATTGAAAAAAACGTGAGACCAATGTGTGTCTAATGAATGTGAAATCTGTTCACCTTTGGTCAAAGCAATCACCGGCAATTTAGTGTTGTTTTCAGCGTTCCTTAGATCCATCCCTATTTTCTTCTACTTTCATAGAAAATTCAAAGACATACTTCACATATTATTCAGATCTCAGTACTAGTTTGACTGTTTCATTTCCTTATAAACGATAATATACGGGAATTTAGGCTAACACACAGTTGGTATAAGGGACCCATTTATTCCACCAACGCTCCGGCGATTTCGTCTTCTTCAGAGCTGCATTGACCAGAGGTGATTGTGCAGAGTGAGACGCTGTCGCGATGTGGGTATTCCTAATCGGACGAGTCGAATTCAATGGAGGGAGCACTGCCCGAAAGAATTTTACATTCTCTGGTGCCTATAATAGAGGGTAATGCGTAATTAACTGCCTGTATTCTATGACCTGCTTTCTGGGAGCACCGTATTGTGTAGCAGTTGGCATATTTCATAGCTGCCAAATGGTATGGTAATGTCTCAAAAATCGACAAAGATTGAATTCACTCACAAAGAATCGACATTATCCGAGATCCATGGGCCAACACGTGGTTGATAAAAACACTTATTTATTTGGCTAAGATTTCGAACAATATGGCTTTGAAGATGGTGGAAGCGTCGAAATTTTAGCGTATGAATAAAGTTCAATGCCAGTATATGTTTAGATCGTTCAGGAAATTATTGGTTACCTGTGCCGAGGTTTGAAGCAAGTCGGTTTCTTTCCGAAATACCTTATAATCATCAAGTAATTGTAACTTTCAAACCATTACCCGATTTATAAGGGGATAATCGAGATTTTCAATGATACCCATTGATAAAAAACATTGAAAATGCCGATTGCTCATGTGGCGCAGTGGTTATGAGGTGCTCTGCGTCGCACACGAGGTCAATGGTTCGATCTCGCACTCATGGCTCACCTAGCCATCCATCATTCCGGGGTCGGTAAATTGGTACCAGACTGGTCTCAGACTTCGTCTGGGAGGATAAACAGCATTGACTCGGTTCAGCGCGAGGCAACCGCGAGTCATTGCAAAGACCAGATATGCATTCAATCACCTCAAAGGAAATTAGAATTGAAGACGAATGCATGGCGCATCCTTCAGGGATTGATCAACGCCGAAGAGCTTTGTCCTTTATCCTTTAATCGAGATTAGCCCTACTACAGGATGTTCTCACGCCTCGAACACAGTAAATGTTGATGAAATATATCAAATTTCTAGTAAAATTTTTCTAGTACAGCAGATATTCTTGTAATAATCCGTGAGTCTACGAAGGAGATGTGACATGAAAAAACTGTAGCTTATTATCTATTTTATTCATTATTATGGCCTATAGCCATTTCACGACAGCCAATCCACCGCGTGCCATGCCAATTTGTAAATCGTGTCATAGCACGAAAGCGAATTCTCATTGGAATGAGAATGTGAGGAAAGAAAAACAATTTAATCAGTAGGCGTCGATTCTTTTATAGGGGATCATTTAGCCTCAGGAGATCGGCTGAGCCGAGGGAGTGGCTAGTACTGAACGAGTCCCAATAGAGCGAAACAGGTGCCTGCATAGCACTAGAACCTCACAGTTCAAACATGTTAATATCCTTATTCAGATACTACGCAGTATGCGGTGTGTGGCGCAGCTAACTCATTTCTTGAGATCGTTGCTGTTGATTAGTTTATGTTTTATAAGGCTAAAATCCAAAAAGTCGTGGTATACTTCAGTTGGAACAGTCCGTCCAAAACGTTCAATAGCTCCTGTACCCAATTTTGTGAACATGATCGAAAAGGTAAAGCAATTAACTAGTCAACAGGTTGAGTGACTTTTGCCATTATCACGCTGCCAAGATGAAATGGTAATGACCAATCGAGCAACGACCTATGAGTTTTACAGATTAAGGAAACTCAGTGTGCCTGTCCAAAGTATGAAATTGTAACTCCGAATATCCGATACGTGGGATTTGACGAATTAGTGAGAAAACTTGATGGATTATCACAAGACTGTGTCTGTATATGCTTCCTCCTGTGTTTGATATGGAAATTTAAGCGTCACAACTTTTGGTGTAATCTGATCTACAAAATAGGAAAATGTAGACAATCTGAGGTTTTATCTATATGAATAGACAAATGAAGAAATTGAATAGACGAACAATACAATGTTCTGAGGTATAATACGCTATTTATTCGAAGGAAATCGTTACAAAGATGCGTGCATATAGCATAGTATGTGATATAAGAATTTATTTTATACCTCTCACTTTCCAAGCTCAATTTCGAAATCGTTTTTGAAGGTGATCAACTATGTGCTCACCTAAATTGACTGCGAAATGGTCCACTACTATATGTATCCTGGAGGGACTCTTTCGAATTGCTAAACATTTCGAACTCTAGCATATCAAATTTTTTGCAGTTTAATAAATTGTATGGATCTAGAGTAATTTCGCGCGAGAACCAAATAACTTCGTAGAAGTGTCTTCTGCAGTGCTACATCAAAGTTTGAGCTCAAGTGATTTCTTGTCGTAGAAATAGATGATGAAGATGTCGAATTTTTTCAATGCTCTAACATAAAGTTTGTTTATATATGACGGTGAATACTAGAATTTCCAGTTCTTAGAGCTAATCCACATCGGATTGTGGACAGAACGAAGAAGGAATCTTGGACGCATTTTAATGATGTGGGGATTCTTTTCAACACAGGTTTGACAAAAGCTTTGATTACAGATAGCCGAATTATAATCAAACTTGAGGTAGACAATAAGCAGTGACTGGCTTGGAAATTTTTTATTATGAACTAAGTACTGGATTAGCTTATCAAGAGATGAGTGATTCTCGACATCAAGGTCTAAGGAAGTAATGGAATAATAAGGGTTCTTGGTTGCCTCACTCATAATTAGCGTTTGATTTTCAAAACCTAAAGCTAGCCTAATGGCTGATAGAAAAGCTCGATAAGATTATAGATCAGAAAACGAAGTTGTAGTCCTGTGGTTGACGAGTCTGCTCGATTAGTTCTCTTCGAAGTCGTTCGATATATTGCGCTGTATTCTCGCCTTGATCGGACACAATGCGTGGTCGTCGTCGTGCTTCATGTGGACGTTCGTTGTGAACTGATGGCCTTCGTGATCCTCCCGGATGCTGTCGATCGCCCCGATGAAGTGAATGTGAACGTACTCGGAACAGACATTCGATCGACTTTGAGCGCGTCTGAATATCAGGAGTTGAGTAGGAGTTTCGTTGGAGTTTTTTCTCAAAACTGACTTTCAAGTAATCACGGTGTTGATAGTTAGGTGTTTATTCTCTTGATAAATTGGTACGGGTTATTATGCGATATCTACTGCGTCTCATTTGATTTCTGGACAGATTTTCTCAACTTGCTACTTCGTTTGGAGTCAAATTAACCAGCACTCATTCGAATCTTGTTATTCGCGATGTCTAATCGACAATTTCCGATAATTTACCTAATATCGAAGATTATCTGTGATATTCACAAAGACAATCATGAACCTCTTTTTACCTAATATTTTGACTAAGCAAGCGAATTTTCAAAAAACCTCGCATTTATATTTGCAATTACAGGTATGAGATTACAGAGCACAGAAGCATAGATAGTCAGAAGGAATATCATAATAAAACTTGTTAAGGACTTCCTCTTCAGTTAGGCTTGAAATCCATCAAACCTGAGGCAATTAGCATCAATATACCGAAAACCTTTTTAAACTTAGTTATATCTGTGACTTGAGGATAAGTGCCCGATTCTACAGATAAATTCCATAAGCTCGAGCAACACTCATTTTTTCCAATATCTCCCTGGATTCGTTCGTAAATTTCTTTCAACATAAGTTTTGGTACCATAGTAATAAGCATAAAATTTAATAATAATATGGACTATGGATTACCGGTGGTTAGTGGATCGGAAACCTACAATTTTTCGGGAAAGAGGAAGAACGTTCTAAATAAGTGGCAGTGTACGCAGCGATTTCAACTACTGCCTTGAATACGCGTGTCGTTAAAGAGCCGCGAGATTTCCTTCACTCATTTAGAATTTTTTTTGCCCTTTCCGGAAGAATTTCTAGGTTTCTTGGAAATTTTTCTCTGGTCTACATTGTCAGTTGAACCCACAATAAAGTTTAAGCGATAAGCTGATTATTTCGAGTGCGAAATATGATTTTTTTCTCAGCGCTCTGTATAGACAATAAAACCAGTTTGAGCATCAATACTGTCCGGGTTCGGGCGATCGATTGATTACCTCAATGTATATTAATGAATTTGTTCTTTACTTCTTTGGTGCCAAAATTCATGAGTAAACCTAATAAAATTCGTTGCCTCTTTAGCTTTAAAATAATAATTCCAAACGAGTGAACACCTTTCAATTTTTCAATATCTCCCTAGACTGGTGAACAATTTTTGATTTACGAGTTCAGAGAATCCTATAGATTGTTAGCGGTAGTAGTTGATAAATGTGACGAATATTTACCTAACAAACGCAACAATTTCCTTTGATATTTTATTCATTTTTGTTTTGCATGCATTCTTCTTAATAATACTTGTTAATGCTACATTTGTTTACTCTAGTACATGTTGACTTATTAATCCAAAGCGATTACTACGTGCTTGTTTTTCCGTTAAGAGTTGCAAAAGAACACACTCAAAGTAAGTCAATGCCCTGAACAAAACTCCAGAATTAAATTCAGTGGATTACGGTGAGATAAGAAATACCTAGAGATTGAACGCTACCGTTTCGAATTTGTGTCAAAACGAAATATAGGCAGACTAAGGTTCGGTGAATTTTACTTGTACTACCTAGCATTCTCCTTCTTTTGTAACTAGTATGATTATTTAAAGCGCGTGTGGCGCAGTGGTTAGAGGCGCTCTGCGTCACACACAAGGTCGATGGTTTGATCTCACGCTCCGACTCACCAAGCACATTCCGGGGTTAGCGAATAGGTCCCAGACATGTTTGGGAGGACAAGCAGCACTGACTCGACGCAACGGAAGGCCTCCGCTAGTCATTGCAAAGGCCAGAATATGCAATCAAATCACCTCAAACGAAGTTAAAAGTTGGAGATGAATGCATCACTCATCTCTCATGGATTGATCGACGCCGAGAGCTTCATCTTTCACCCTTTATTGTTATTTGAATATTGTCGTTATTTTTTCGTTATTACTATTTTTATTGCTCTTCATTATTACTCGTTGTTGTGTTGTTCATTGAACCTTGCAATACGAGTCTAATTTCCCGATTATGTTTTCGTCGCGGCAGGTTTCCCTCTTTGCAAAAATCGAACGTTGCCATAGCTTCATAGTAGTTCTCGGAGCGAAAAACATTGCAGCAGATTGACTAGCGCAATATATAGACGGATTTCAATACGCGTCCTATGTACTTACATCTATTAAAGATAAAGCATTTTTTTAAAATTATATTAATTATACCGCACCGGTTCATTGTTGAATAAATCACGTGGCAGCACTCGCAGTGGCGACAACACTGTAGGAGTTTTCGGATTCGGGTGTACTGTAATTAAAGAAATTCTTAATCAGTAATGATCGTTGTTAATTTAAGGATTAATCATAAAATATAGAGAAGCCTCCATATGAAAAACAGGATGAATCTCTGGTAAAGATGTCTAACTTCCATGAACCATTAGGTCCAACTTTACTATAATACTAAGTTAGAGAAAAAATTCCTTAAGACTCGCGTAAAATTTAAATTTTAACTTTGTTTCGCGCAGTAACGGTTGTTGTAGATTCATGGCAACATCTCCGAGATAAAACCATAAGAAACTCTAACGGGCGGGAACATTAGTTATTTCGCATCAAATTTATATAAATAAAAGAATACCCGACATTGATTGGTTGAAATCGCGCGCTGTATCAGCAAGACAATGCCAAACCTCATACCGCAATGAAGACTAAAAAAAGTTTGATGACTCAGAAGAAGTCGAGTTGGTCTTGCCGCACGCGGTCTACAGTCCAGGTACTGCGTCATCCGGTTATGGTCCAATTTGCGCCGCAATAGAACCGATTTCTTGCGTGGACGCCGATTCTTCAAGACATTTGATCAAGTTGACGAGGCATTTGTGGAGTTTCGTTGATTCATAGCCCAAGAAATGGTAATTTCGAGCAGATCCAGAAGCTTGCAGATCGTTGGCAGAAGATCTTGGATAATGACGGTCTCTATTTTCAGGATTAATTATTGTTGTTTTTTATTGAATCTGTGTATAAACTTGGATTTTCACCGGGTGCTGAGGAACTTTATGCTGGAACCCATTTGATAGTGGTTCTGAGGACAAAAAAATAGCTTTACTTTTTACTAATCGATTAGTTCCGAAGGATTTTCGCCAAGATTTCGATACAGCACGTGTTACTGATCGGTAATATAATTAGTGAGAGTGATTAACAACAGAAAGGTTGCTGCAATGTGAGCAAAATATTCGACCTCATGTGACCTCACTATCACCCTTACCGGTGACTCATCCACTATTCACTACATTAACTAATTCCCTCAGTTTGCCTTTTCCTTAGTCATGTTTTTAGTTAATTAGAGTTATTACCAGGTTCGACTGCAGCTCCAGCTAAATAAGGTTACTGCCGACTTGTGTTCCCTAAAAGATTCGCCCCTGACTGGCGATTTCCAATCATGCTGATGAAATCAAAACATGGCCAAGAGAAAGAGAAATAAAAGGCCTTGGTCAGTGTATTAGATAACATGTGAGTTTTCTATGAGGCTAATCGCGGATTCACAGTTCATTTACGGTTTCGAGTTCGGTTCATATCTCAAGATTTTTGTGATTGTATTTCACATTTATGTCACGATATAAAAAAGAATCGGTCTTCAGGTGGAAAGATCGGTCTTCAACTGAATCTAACGAAAACAATGTTCATGAGGAACGGATGGGTTTCTAATGCCCCATTCACGCTCAAACGGAACGACAATTTCCGAATGCTCCAGTTACATCTATCTAGGTCGTGAAATCAACATGATGAACGACCTAGCCCCAGAGTTGAGCAGGAGGAAACGAGCGGCTTGGGGAACGTTTAAGAGCATCGAAGATGTAGTGAAGAGGACAAAGAACATCCGACTCCGTGCCCACCTTTTCGACTCGACAATCATCCCTGCCCTAACGTATGCAGCAGAAACCTGGTCGCTACGTAAGCAGGATGAAAGATCACTTGCCGTTATCGAACGCGCAGTCGAAAGGTCGATGCTAGGAGTATCTCGTATTTCGCAAATGAGACAAAGGATCCGAACTTCCGACCTACGTCAACGATGAAAAATCAGAGACGGCCGTTCTACACGCCAGGATATCGAAAATAAGGTGGGCCGGACACGTGATGCGCTTCAACGACAACCGATGGACGAGAGCCGTTACCGACTGGATTCCTCGGGACGTCAAGCGCTCTAAAGGAAGACCACTGACCCGTTGGTCCGATTTCTTCACGAAAGCGATGGAGGAAAGATATGATGCTCAGCGAATTCCTAGAGCGAGGAGGACCCACTGGGCTACTCTTGCACGCGATAGGGAAAAATGGAAGAGTTGCTGGTACCCGCTCGAGTCACTCGACGATCAACGGGACGACAGGTGATACAGGTGATAAAAAAAGAATAAGCAGTAAATTGGAAATCAAAACATCGTGACTACTATAAGTCACTTTAATTGCTCGAATAGCGATTCATTATCTAGTCTTTTCTCATGATCTCTAATTCCGCATTAAACTCTATCCCACTCTATAAATTCTTACTTTTTTGCTTGGTCAAGCAGACTCTGAGCAGTGATTTTTTAGCGATAACAACTTTAGAAGTCGTTTTTTTACTCAGTAAACTTGAAAGTACTCATCAAAAATCTATGCACAGCAGTATTTCTTTCCTCATTCGATGTACTTCAGAAATTTTCTCCCATTAAATGCTTATCACGGCAAATGAGAACAACATAAACAACATTGAGCGACGTGTGATAATTATGGGAGAGCTGTGGTTGATCGACTTGAGATTTGATTAGTTGGTGTTTCATCGCTTCGGCTCATTTCAACGAGATTCTAACGCTTTTCTCATCATGAGAGTCATAGGCGATCAAAGAACATTCATCGAACAACATTTGTAGTGCGCTAGAGAAAAAGCTTCTGAATATGAAGTTGTAGCATGACTAGAAAAGTCAATCTTTCGGACAGAAATGGATGCGGAAATGGATACAATGATAAACAGAACGTAAAGCTCACTGTGTTGATCATGTTTGTGATATTCATCCCTGTTTTGTTTTCCTCAATCAAATTTGTGCTACATAGCCAGGATTTGGGCTTTTACATCATCGTGAGCGGTCGGTTGATTTTCTTTCCTACTTTTGCTTTTGATTTCAGCCCAACATCATTTCTCACTCAACATGCAGGAAGCCCGGCTAAGGATCCATCGCCAAAATCCATTCCTTGGAAACGACATCTGAAGTCCTGATAACGCTCTTGCAAGGTTACTTCAGTAAACCAAGGAAAATCATGGAATATGTGTTGGGGTCCGCACAACTAGTGAAGACAGACCATCTAAGTATCTAAGTAGGTATGTGAGCCAGACATTACGGGATCACATCTGTAAATCCTAATACTCTTTGTCTTTGATTCATTTCTTCGCACTCATCGTCCATAAAGGTCTTCGAACTTTTCATATATGAGTTTGATTAACTCTTGAAAACTATCGTCTTCTTCATGGCTGGTGTTGAATGCTGCTCGAAACGACTTTTTTTTGGAGTTCGATAGTGAGCGAGCTATAGCTTTCAGACTTATTTGCAGGGAGTGGACTGATCCCACACAAGTCTAGCATCCCAGTTACATTGCTTTCATTTCATTAGGATAGACTTGTCAGCGTTTGACCATCTATGCAAAAAACGTTATCAATCCGACGACAAGTTTGGATCGGACGTCATCGTCGATTTGTGATGATCGTTGAACCAGTAAGAGAGTTCTTATTAGGGAAGCCTCTGCAAAAATTCTTGCATCACGCAAGTCATCCGGAGAACATCAAAGAATCCATAAGCGGAAGAGATGTTGACAGAGTACTAAGATGGTAAACAACGTTAGTTGTACTTCAATTCAAAGATCTCCTTCTCTAATGATCTTCAGAGATCTTCTAATGAAATATACAGTAGCAAAGTCGTCAAACTACATAGTACGTCACCATGTGGAGGAAAAGGGCAGAACGTCAACCAATGGCGATAAAATGTCTACGCTGAGACGCCTCCAGGATCAGGTTATGGAGTTCCTGTTTCTGGTGTACTTGATTAACTTTTACCTTATTAATAAACGTCGTTCTCTGTGCTAAGTTCAGACCATGTGGACCAAAGTCTGCGATCACAGAATGAAAACTATATCGGTGATAATCCGAGTTTACCTCAAGGATATCACTTCAAATTTCAATCTGAAAATAGTCCACCAACGCTTCACCGACGTACCCAGCTCCTCAGGTTTTTGTATGGCATATGTGGTGTCCTCTGTATTCAACGATTTATCAGAGCCTATAGCAGAGTTCTCGCATGCAACAGAGCAAAGATCGCTCTTGTCTTTTGATGAAATGTCTAGACACTAGCTACCAACTTATCTAGTGTTCATAACTATAACAATTTAGTTTTGCTTTGATTTTTAGCAGAAGTTTTAGGTCTTAGTTATGAAATAATGCCCAATGTTACTACTAGTTGATATTAGTAGTAAGTAATTGATACCTTTGCGGATTGTCAATTATCGCAAAACGCTTCGATTGGTTGACGTAGCTTTTTTCAACGCCATATGAGCTCTCAACCTCACCCGGTAGTCGAAAATCAATCGGTTTCAGCTGAAAAAAGTTGGTCGTTTGTAAGAAGTTGAGAGTTATTGCAGCTAGTTGGTCTTACATAACCTTTGTAATGAGGCCCATGACCGACTATCTTTTGATTGCGGCATTCTTCAGTGATTGCTTATTTTCTTACAGCCATACACGGGTTTTTTATAACACAGCTTATCTTGAGAGCTGATCGACGGTTTCGCCTTCTTCACAGCCTGGTAAGGTCACGTTTCCTACATCGCAGCAGCCAAACACTTCCATTACTTGAACAGAAAATGTCACCAAACTTTGACTTCAATCGCATCAAACACAAAATAGCTTACACCTCTCTCGCCGCTTTCATGAGTCGTCCACTACTTTATACAAGTGGAAACATTTCACGCAAAGATCGCACGAACTGCGAATGCACTTCCATCAGCAAAATAACAGTCTTACGCGCTATGCCATATCCCCTGTGATTGAGTAAACTATACCCATACTTATGCAATCACCGCCTTTACCGTTAGGGCAAACTCTTCGTTCTTTCGCTGTGCATAAACAGTCATATAGGCGGTTGCGAACTAACCGCCGCCCTAAAGTATTGGGCGGTATCTCAGTCACTGTTATCGAATTCTTCAGACCTGCTCTTTTCAAATAGCGCTTAATAGCTAAATTTATTTTGCCTGAAAATAATGGCCCGATAAAGGAGACCTTGCATCGCTCAATTTCCAATTTCGTGGCACCTCTCAACCTATTCTATAACCCACTGGGCGATACAAAAAAGCGATGACTATGTTGAAGTTGCTTCGTGCTTTGATGCTTTGAAATCTAAATTTGGCGCTTCTATTTTGTCGAAGTAATGGAGGTGTATCGGCGATTGGGTTATGGGTAGCCTGATCTTTCCAGGCTCTGAAAAAGACGAAACCGTCAAAACGTCAGTTTTCAGTATAAATCGTGTTAAAACCCGTGTTGAGCTTGCAAAGGAAATAAGAAATCCACTATTCCTTTTTTGTTGAGTCTAATAAATGAGAAGAGCGCATGTGGCGCAGTGATTAGAGGTGCCCTGCGTCGCACACGAGGTCAATGGTTCGATCTCGCACTCATGGCTCACCAAGCCATCCATCCCTCCTGGGTTGGTAAAATGGTACCAGACAGGTCTCAGACTTGTCTGGGAGGATAAGCAGCACTGATTCGGTTTAGCGGGAGGCCTCGTCATTGTAAAGGCCAGATATCACCTCAAACGAAGTTAAAAATTGAAGTCGAATGCATGGCGCATCCCTCAAGGATTGATCAACGCCGAGAGCTTTATCCTTTATCCTCAATAAATGAGAATGAAATTTATGGAGACTCTCAAAGAGAGGATACTCATGCTCTCATTTTAATGAGCTCTAACGATTTTATATTTTTTGAAATACCTGCTACAGGGCTTTTGAAAAAAAGGAAACAGCTGGGACATAAACAATTAAGCCGGCGAATTGGCAGGACCCTATAACACGCTCTGGGAAATGCCTCACTGCATTGAAAAGTATTGAATAAGGCAAAAGATTCAGTACAGAATGTTTATGACATGAAATTTAATGGTTCGTATAAATTATAGTGGGATAACAGTATTGATGAGATCAGAAAAAACTGACGATTTTTCTATGAAAATGAAAGAGAATGTGGAACGCTCTTATTTTTGACATGATTATAAACTCTTTGTTTTACATATCAATGCACGATGACATGTGTATGGCAATAATAGGTATAAATCATGGACCTAATAATGTAAGTTATCCAAACTTCTTGTAAAACTACCTGTACTGATGAACGTCGCCTTGGATACGGTAGCACATCAGTGGCTCCCATTTCTGTAAAAATTTATTCGTAACAGTGAGAGCGAATATACACATAAAAATGAACAATCCACAGACGGAAGTAATTCTATCAAAACATTTGGCTTTGACACAGAAAGGGATATTCCTGATAAAGACTAGGCATTACAGAATGTAAAAAAATGATGATGTGTCAGCATCATCAGTGTCGCAGTTCGGATTGCTTAACGTTAGCGATGAAGAGACTTGATTAGGATAGACTGCTGCCTATTTCCGAGAAAATGATACGTGTGAAATAATTTCAGTTATGAAGCGTACCAAAGGAAGGTGCATGTGATTTTCAACGCAGAAAACTGTAATTATTCCCACGGATGACTTAAGTTACAACTAAAATCATCCCTTAAACAACTGACTATAATTTTATATGTTATCACGTGCATAGTACAGAATATGTTTGAAGCGCCTAGGAAGCACAATATACGTGAGGTTCTGGCAGTTACTCAATGTACTGTCTACATCCTGTTCTAAGGCGTAACAGTGATGAAAACGCGTTAATAAATTATGTACGTGAATAAATATGGTAATATCTAGGTAAAATTCAACACTTTAACTGAATACTTTAGTAGGTATCAATGGTGATCTAACATCAATCGAGCGATTGTTTCTCAAGAAAATGAAGACATTGATAAAAAAATGATCGACGCATCTCCCATTTTGCTCAGATAACTTTCTCAGCAATGAATTGTGGAATAAAGAGTTATAAGACAACTATATCATAGTGAATCACTTTAGCACTTTCTTGTCGTCAATTATAACACATTGATAAGTCCTTAGAACATGTCAAACCTCCCTTCCCTAAGATACTGGTATGATATTCGAAATCCTCAACAGGCAGAGGACGGAATATGCATATAAATGTGCACATGAAAACATCTATTCCAGTAAATACCTAACAGAGCATGTTGATCATTGATCATCTTTCACGTCGTCTGAGATGAGCAGAGAGAAAATGAATAAAAAGAAACAAAACGATTTCAAGTCAAATATCTGATTTCAGTGGCTATCATTTCATTAAGACGCTATTTCGGAATATTTCAGAAATCGCTCAAGATCTTCGACAGCATCTCCATAGTGTTGAAGTACTCTGCGCTCGCTTACAGTTTATTTTAGAGATAGACAGTTTACAGACAAAGTGTTCAGTGGTGAATCGTCTCTGTGGAGTACTGTATGCATTGAATTCCATTGATGAGATCTTTGAAGTGATTAGGTTCATATTTGGTCAACAGAATTATTTGTGCTCTAGTGTATCAATCCAACCTTTTTTACGTTAAACTCGCTACTCCAAATATACACAAAGCTTAGCGAGACCGGAATGCAAAATCTGACCGACGACCATGTTGGTATCGAAAAGCACATCGCATTACTACACTACAAACGTTCTAACTATGTCAACGCTGGATAGGAAGAGATGTGTAAGTACCTGATGCGTAAGCAATTCGACAATCAATGAATGAATAAAGAGGAGAGCAACTGACAACTATTTATGGGCTGTAGATGCTGACTCCGCCTCCGATTCATTATGAACACTTGTTAATAGAATCGCTTGGTCAAGGAACACTAGCGTAAACACATAGCCGTCTGATCTTCTTGGACGTGACTTGACTATCGTCCTATATTTTCCACGCAGAGTTTTCAAATTTTTTTGTATTGAGGCAATTATCAAATAATATATTAATACATTTGGACGATGTGAATTTCATAGGTGGTACACGATGCAAAATTACAAGTGCTTTCTTTTCTGAACAAACATAGCTCAGCTCATGAAGAATTTTATTGGTCACAATAATAGCAATTGGCAAATAAAAATTTTCGCCTATAGGATAGAAATCTACCTGTCGAATTAAGATGAAAAAGTCCATACATACATTTCCTTCATCTAACCATCTAAATGGTTCATCTCATACGTCAAACCACAAAGTCAATGAGCGTGTAGAAAAAGTTTAATATCACACGATGTTTTTTGCTTCACATTTACATCTGTCAGCCATAGGTTTGATGTTTTGAAAACTCTAACGCTTAACGTACCAGCCATTCACACATCTCATTGAAATCGGCAGAGATTTGTTGAACAATAATCAGCTTTAATTAGGTGAATTGGCCTTTTGGTATTATCATTCTGCTGTACGCTGTAAGAATAAGAAGAAAAACTTAGAATGGCTTGAGGAGCTTCGAAATTGATTTTAGAAGAGTACGTATGCAGTCACCGTGTGCACTATAGTGCGTGCGCGATACGTAAAGGGTTGAAATCGACATTGACTACAAAGATTTTTTTTGATATATTCAAAGTCGAGAGTGCAATGAATAAAGTTCAGTGCGATCAGCTTAGAAGACAGAGATAGAGCTCTCGGCGTTGGTCAGTCCTTTAGGGATGCACCACGCGCTCTCCCCAGTTTTTATCTTCGTTTTAGGTGATTGGAATGCATATCTGGTCTTTACAATAACTCGACGTTGCCTGAAGCTGTGTAGAGACAGTGCTACCTACTTTTCCAGGCAAGTCTGCTACCGATTTATCAACCACGACGGGATTGGTTAGTGGTGGGCCACGAGCGCAAGGTTTGACCACTGATCCTGTGCGACGCAGAGCACCTTCAACCAGTGCGCCATATGAGTCCCTACATGTGATCAGCATATGGGACTTTAATCCATAAATCAATAGGGACCTTTCATTTTAATTACTATGGTGAAATTAATCTGGTTCGTAACGGAAGAAAATTGCTCACATATTTGATAACCTGAAGAGAGAGTCCATTGTGTTAGTCGGATTAAAACATGAGTATTGTCGTCTAACGGTTTTATTTGTTTGATCATTATTCGTTGACCGTGGCTATTGTGATCTCGAAACCGTGTTGTAACGTATTAAGCTGGAGATGACATTCGTTAGGTCAGATGGTCGTTTAGGAACGAGACTTCTTCATAAAAATGATGAATCCTGACAAAGTGCTTACTTGTTAACTAGACTTCCTGGTAAGACTGTCAGTATCATTTCCTGCTTGAGTGACTCCAAAGAACTTCTAAACCTTAAAGCAATTCAAGTAGGAAGCATCTTTTACAATGCCGATGTGATAAACTATCGAAGGGGGTAGTGGAAATTCATTTGATCATTTTAGTATTATCAGGGTTTTGCCCTTTAACTAGATGCTAAGTGTTTTCGCAAATTAAAATTTTTTATTCAAATAGTACAATCGCAGAGATCTTTTTACATATGAATGTTAAAGCATCAAAATAAATATTCAACGTTAATGGGAAAGTGAAACGAAGCGGAACTATAGCGACACGTCACAGTGGAACCTCAGACTTGAAGTACAACTACAATTTTGATAACTACAAACTTAGAGGCAAATCATAAGTGTAAAGATAAGCATGATCTTAAATTATGGTCTTGCCGCGGCTTAAAAAGACTTGAACATATGACCATATCCATTAAGTACAATCTACATTTTCCGACTGTTTGAGTTTCCTGAAAGAATTCATTAGTTATACTTTGATATTCAATCAAACACATCACCAAGCGCAAATGTTCGAGTAGATATGGTGAATAATGAGCTATTATTACCATTTAATAACTGGAAAGAAAGCCTTTCATTTTTATCAAATTCTTCGTTTCCAGTGACTGCCATTTATCAGATCGTTCTCTAAGTTTTGGTACGGAAACAATAAACATCAATTTTATCAAACAAGAAGAGTAAAATTGCATAGCCTTGGTATCGTTCAATTGCAAATTTTCTTGTGAATATTTTCGTATACAAAATACCTATACTTGCTTCGAAATGGAGCTGCCTTAAGAAGAAATTTGCTTGCTCGTCACGCGCTAATGGTGCATAGGCGAAAATGCTAGTGAAGCAAAGCAAAATTATTGAAGCTTGGGGCGATGATACGGCTGCATAAAGGACGTCTAGAATTGGTTGGCAAAGTTTAGAGCTCGAAAGAACAGTCTTGAGGCCAGTCGCGCTCGCGCCGTCCACAGGAAGCTCCATTAATCTTGCTGGCCATTTGACTAGCATTTTCCCCTACGCTCCAATCGCTTATGAGTAGTAAGCAAATTTGTTCCCACGACAGCTCCATCCTCAGGTAAATATAGGCAAGTGTTCACCTGAATGTTTACAATGCGGAATTGAGTGGTACCAATATCACGTAAATTTCACTTCTTATGCTTGGTAAATGCGGTGTTTGTTTTTCTAGTTTCAAAACTTATGAAATGATCCAATAATATTTCATGGTCATTTGTGCTTTGAAAATTAGTCTGACTAATCATTCTTTTGTTCACGTGCCCATCAAGAAATCAGGCCAAGTTAGTGAAAATCTAATTTACGTCATGCTGATCAATCTGTGTGAAATAATCACTTTCTTTCAGAAAATGCAAATCAACTGATAAATGAATTTTTATAAGATTCCTTTTCCATTAATCGCCACTTGTCTTGATTTCGATTTTCGAGATTACACGGATTAGCAGATGGTCGAGGAATCATTCGTAATTATACCTTTATTTCGGTGCTTTGTTTAGACCACGCTCAAATTTTCAATATATCCTTTCATTATTATTTGAGCCATCTTGTCATGTGGTCTGGTAAGGGCTCTTGTACGGCTCGATACACGTGTTTCGTCCTTACAGACTCGTCAGCCGGGCAGAACCCGTCGTCTTTCGATCTTTTCATAGTCAGTTATCTTGGGAGTCTTACACTTTTTATAGATCGAAAGACGACGGGTTCTGCTCGGCTGACGAGTCTGTAAGGGCGAAACACGTGCATCGGGCTGTGCAAGAGCCCTTACCACACCACATGACAAGTTGGCTCAAATAATAATGAAAGGATAGATTCATTCGTAAGTTCTTGATAGATCGCATCTCTCCATAAACATTATATTACCTAAATGTTATATCAACTCTCGTCTCGCGTCTTACCTTATGAACTGCTTCATGGTCTAATGGAAGAAATAGCTTTCAGTTCGAAGAAATGTTGGTCGTCTCAACCCAGTAAAACACGATTCGATCCATAATGTGGCCTGCTACTGTCTATAGATGGGTACGCCCTGGCACGGTAACACCTCGGGATTCTATTGCAGACCACGCTTAATCAGTATTAGTCTTTTGAGCGCGACTAAGTAAGTATTATAGAAAACCTGAGGCTGGTAATAGCTTTCCATTCATACAACACTTCTCTTTAGTCTAGTGAGTCTTTCGTCTAAAAAAATGTAAGTAAATGCCTTTCTTTATGTAGAATCTTATCCTGACTGGAAATTTCGACTTTCTCCTTACTGATTTTGATGGAAGGGCGCGATGCGAAGTATAACCACAAGAATGCTCAGATGCGAGCAGAGGTTAAATGGAAGTTGATTGAGTAGTAAGTAAGAAGTGAAATTCGTAACAATTTCAAAAAGGATGTTTAAAGCCTAAGCGAGGTTGGTACGCGAGGGCCATGCACGCTTGTTTCGGAGTTCTCGCCCTCCTCGTTAGTGATCCGCGTCCCACATAGGCTATAAAACAGGTGATGTCATTAAATCGTAATTTTAAGTGCGTTTTGATTCGCTGACAGGTCTTTGCTGAGAGCCACCGAATACGATTGAGTGAAACGCAGAGAGAGGGCTTCGGTGGTGAACTGCGAACGTTCACTGTCGATGAAAGGCATTACTGTGGTTCAGCTTCGTGACACTTTTTTCTGCTTTCAGTTTTGCTAGTATCTCAGAATTCTTGCAGTTTACTTCCTCCGGGTTCAGTTTGGGACCTTGTCACCTTTGATCGAGCAGTTCACTAAAATAATCCTGTAACACTCGATCATTTCAATATTATGCCTTTAATATCTCATGACACCACTCTGATTTTACAATAATAAACAAGAATATTCTGCGGCATAGTCAGTTTTGATAAATGATAAGTGATGTTGTTGCTGTTAGATAATCTTAGCGATGCTTAGCACGCGACACCCATCCTATAAATTAGGCGATCTCCGGTTGAGATATGTGAATTGTGAGAAACAGCGAATGTAGTGCAAAAACAAGTCCTAGGTGTCAAGTGAAGTATATTAATATCTGAATGTTTTCGAGGACGTTATTAGAATTCGCGCGCTCAATACGAAAAAATCAAGTAATTGGTAATATTATGGAATTGGAATGAAACGAAGTAAAATGAAGTCAACAACTTCATCATACACTCATAACTATGCCTACACATAGACAAAATTCCGCGTGAAAAACACTAGTTAGAGATATCCAGCTATACATGCTGAGTAGTTCAATAATTATATTCCTCTCTCACTTGTCACTGACCGCTTCCTAGTTCTTCCGAGACCAGAAAATAGGTGTCCAATTCGTTGGTAAGGATAAAGATATGTAATTTGTAAGCATCACATCAAACGCCTTACCATTCTACCTTTTTACTCACATACACAGTGAACATCTCATTACGAAGTTCAGTCAGCTACTTGTAGATATCAAGTGGCAAAACATTAAGAAATAAAAGGGCTTTGGGTGAAAAGTGTTGGCTTGAGGAAAAGGTTCCTGAACACCGCTGAAACTTTGAAGAATATAAATAAATTCAACTGAGAACAACGATAATCATTCTCCGAATCAGCGACTATCGTTATTCACGATCTTCCGCCAGCGATCTGCAAGCTTTCGGATCTGCACAAAATACCATTCCTTGTGCTTTGAATCAATAACTTCCACATGTCTCATTAACTTGATCAAATGTCTCGAATCAGCGTCCACGCAAGAAATTTTGCCATAATGGTGCTGTCTCGAGTCACTCGGCGATTATTAATACAGGCGATGCAGGTGACTGCGATATCACCTGCCTTGTTATCAGTCTTCTTGGTGATCATATGGTAAAGTTGTTCGAAGGTTTGCAATAATTCTATCAACGCGAAGAGTACATCGCTTTGCTAAAATGCCTCACTACTGTGTTTATGCTCTTTATTTTGATACCTTCTTATGGAGAAATTGTTCTTGTCAAGAAATTTTCAAAATTCATATTACGGTTGAAAAAAAGTTCTTGGGCACTTTCAAAAGGCTGAGATATCTCCCATGCATATCATGATAATATTGCAGTTTCTTTTGTAGGATTTTACCACTAAAAACCTAGATATTATTCGTCTTTATTTTCACTTTGTTGCAAGCCTCTGACATGTCTTCGATACGAGCTAAGTCCGTGTTTTATAACGTCATTATCATAGAAAAGGTCTCTCACAACGAGTTACATTCGATATAACTAACGAAGCTGAACGGGAAGGCAAAACAAGCAGATATGCTGCTGGACACTAGTTTCAACGCTTCTCAATGCCGGTGATCTTGACTTCGAAGACGAGCCGTGTTCAGGATGTTCAACAAATCGAACAACAAAGATTTGAGTGTTTTTTTTGAAGATGAACAGGAGTCAAGTGCTCAAGAATCAGATTCGACCACTTCCGAAACTTAGCGAACCGATGGCAGAAAGTCGTAGAAAACGAATAGTCTTTTGAAATTCGTCATGAGTTTCAATTTTCTACGAGTGCCCCAAACTTTCTTTTTAACTTGATACTATAGCGAAAATAGCATCACAATTTAGAAATTTGCTCTAATTAAATAAGTGATACATTAGATATACGTTTTGGATTGGACCTGTTTTGGAGTAAGGAAAAACGTGAAAAATAAGTAAGAAATATAATGAACATAACTTCTTTAATTGATAGCCTTTTCTTTACACCAGAGTGATCCTTTGAACCGACCTCCCTTCTACTTGGCATTGATAATCAATTTTAATTTTTCTGTTTATAAAGTCAAACACAAGAGATTGATTTTAAAAAAAATTTATATAGCAGTCGTGCACTAGAACACAACTAACATCATTGTTCCGTAATAAATCAACCATCATAAATAGTACGACAATCATGGTGGCTTACGTTTCGGCGAGGCTCGTCGTCTTCAGAGTCTGGATGGGTCAATTTGATTCGCAAATCATTCAGTCAAAAGCCTCTATAACTTCAGCAGAAAACATAAGGAACGAATTTTCGATCGCATAGTAAAAACCTCATTACAAAGACACACTCACCGCTTAGATGTCTTAGGTCTTTCAGTTATTTATTGAAGATCTGTCACTTAGAGTCAGTGTGTAAGTGAGACCGTGCCTGCTAAGGCCGGGAAGATTAGCCTGAGATATGGCGCGAGGTCACGCGCTATTACGAGGCACTCCTCTTTGCGGTTCATTTTGGGCCTTTACTACATATCCAAAAGGCTTCCAAAGTCCTACGCGCGGATATTTCTGATTGTTGTGCAAGGACCGTGAATCTGACGTTAAAATCTGCCCCTTCATGCTTTTGCTCCTTATGCGTGCCTAGCGGGGTTTTGGGTCGGAGTTACGTTTCCCAGATAGGTGCTCTTTTACACGGATGCATTTTGTATAATACTCTGTCCATAAAGTGAATTATAAACGAATACAGAAATTCCAGCATAAATGATTTATGTTCGGTGGTCTTTTGCAACCTCAAAAATAATTAATGATTGGATGATCCATTCTAGCTATTGGATTCAAATGCTCACCTTAAACTCCCTTTCTTTCGATTTATTCATTTCCTTCCTATTTTCGTCAAACGACATGAAAAGTGTGCAATAACTATCAAGTTCTATAAGGAAACTGAAAGAATGGCTACTACTCTATATCAGCATACTCATACTCCGTAAATCAACGATATGGATATCTAAATCGATTCCAGTAAGAATAGGTTGTGAGGATGTTATAAAGTGTCCGAAAAACTTATTAGCGCTGTTTTAATAGTTGATAAGATAATGTTATAATGGATTACCATATCTCAACAAGTGCTGTTCTACTCTTGTTTCTCCTTTGTCCATTACTGCGGAATTTCCTGAACTAAGCGAAATTATATTGTCCACTTTTCTCTATTATGGCTCTCTATTCTGAAAAACAATTACTCAAATAGCTTTGAGGTTACTATTGACGCCAATTAAGATCTTCAAGCTAAATGTTATTATATTTTACATCTAATGTTACTACAGTACATAAACATGCCTACTATATTAACTTCTCCATCATCACTTTTACTCCATAAATCAGAACATGGAAAAATATATTGAGATTGTCAAGGAAATCTCTTAGATGCACTTCCTCTTAGACGTTACTCCACTTCTAACGCGTCAAATGTATCCTATATTTGGTGCTCTTTCACATAAAAAGTAATATTAACTCATCCAATGGGTGAGCTATCTTGGATCAGACGTTAGATGCTATTCTCTAAGATAAGGGCAATTTTCTACGCTTCAAGTCAAAAGTACCTTCCATTGAATGTCTCACATTCGTCATTTCATGCGTGTTATCTTTTCCGAGATGAATAGTAGATTATCGCTAACGTCAAACAATCCGAGTCAAGAGAATGGTGATGTCAAGTCTTTGACGTCTTTCTATAGACTGTCTACTTTGTCTTTGCCCTGAATAACATCTTTGTACGCCAAAGCATGACGTTTCAATTACGCACTTCCTTCAAAGCATTGTTAATTCGTAGACGCAAACTTTCTCTGAAGCTTGCAGGAAGATTTTAAAAAATCTATGTGCGACTGTTAGCCGAAAATGACATCGACGGCTGAAGTAGGGATTGTTCGGAGAAGCAAATCTTTACCATCGGGTGATTAGCATTAGATCCATGGGATGTTGAAGAACTTCGCCGAGGTTAGGTAATTCATTCGAATGGTCCACCGCTAAAAGAGATTAGACTCGAACGTCAACGAAGATGAAGACCAGAACAAGGGCGAACGACTATGAACAATCGACTCAAACTATTGGTTCTTAGAAAGACGAAAACACTGATATTCACATTCATTTAATTATCATGTAAGCTCCATCTTTTACAAACACCCGATTCATTAGGTGGATTTATTTGAAGGTTGAAAGCTTGTCCTTCTCTTCTCCTAATAAATTCTTTATTTCGGGTGATGATCACTCCAAGTAGTCGTGATAAGGTATTGAAGCTTCCACTCTTTCACCACGGTTAGTGGTCAATCCTTGAAATATAAGAGTAGTCGCACGGTATTTTAGCTAGATGTCTTCTAGAGCATTAGCAACTCCTACGATTGTCAAGCTGATATAAGTGTTTCTTTAGATAGCTAGTCGTGACTGACGTATCACAATGAAACTTGCAACAATGCTATTGAAGAGGTTATCTTTGAAAAAGGATAAGGGATCCGATGTTGATCGATCCTAGATGGAAGCCTAAGTCAATCAATTTCATATAGGTTAGTAGACGTAGTTAAAATCATGTGGGGCATATGCAATAACATGCGTAGCCTGAGATGTGTCAAGCCTTTGCTACTCTTGTACCAGACAAGTCTGGCATCAACTTTTTGACTTTTTAAGAAGAGTAGACCTGGTAAGCGTCGGACCGAACCAACTTCTACATATATGTTGCAGCAGCCCCTAGCCTCTGCTTTTCGTGTACTCTAGTATAATTAAGCAAACAATGTAACTATCGAATAAGCTCCATCAAAAAAAAGTTTCAGAGGGTAATTATCTGTGATCTCACCATTTTATTAGGTCGTTCCATAAGTTTTGCCTCCCGAGCAATGAGCACCAATTTATTTATCAACTAGAAGTAATTAAAACTTCATAATTTTGGCATCTCTGAATTGCGAGTTTTCTTGCAAACATATGCAACTTGCAATTTGCCCATACTAGTTTTGGAAGGGAGCTGTTGTGGGAACACAATCGCTTTTTACGTATGCACGAATGGCGCGCAGGTGTAGATGCTAGTAAAGTAGCACGTGAAATTAATAGAGCTTACTACGGACTGTCAAGGCGCGACTGGTCCTCCGGACTGTTCTCTCCAGCAATCACTTTTTAGCTGACCTTTCTGCAGCCGTATCATCACCTCAGGCTCTATTAACCTTGCGCGTCGCTTCACTAGCATTTTCTCGTATGCGCCATGTACATAAGTAGCGAAGAATTTGTTCGCAAAACAGTCCATCTCAAAGCAAATACAGGTATATTGCATACCAAAATGCTCGCCAGAAAATGCGCTTTTGAATAATGTCAGATTCAAGCAATTTCTTTTACTCTTGGCTAATAAATCCAATGTTCATTGCTACAGAGCGGAAATTAAGATAACAACCTAACAGCAGTGTTTAATCTGTCGACCGATGCGGGGGTGGTGGGAGGAAGGCGTAATTGCAGGCTTATCCATCCGTCAGGTAGTCTCTCACTTAATAGGCACTGCTTTGATGTGTTTACGGAAAAAAGCATGCTTGTGAGATTTCATTGCTTATTTCTTTATTATAAAGTCAAGCTATGTAACTGGAGCACAACTGTGAAGGTAATTCAAATATAATTTAAGTGTCTTTCAAAAACAACAAAGAGAAATCATCTGGGAAACATAGTAATACAGATACTCTTAATCTGTGTCTTCCTGGAAACGAAAGTATTAAGTTAGTATGAGGATATACAGATTGAATTCGACGACCTTTTAACCGTCACTGTGTCAAAACGACAACCCATAGTCAATCGTGCCATTATTTTGACTGTGTTTTCATCAAAGATTTCAGCTACTTGATAAGTCTTATGCGCCTTAATTGCCAGATTTACCTGTCCTGTTACAGTGTCGAATGACCATTTGATTAACTATTCTTCGCTTTTATTCACTTGTCGTTCAGCGGCAATTTGAGTAGCTAGGAAGCAACTCTCACATCTCCACATCGGCCAGCGGCACCCGCTGAGAAAGCCAGAGGAACGTCCTGGCACGGCTACTGCGCAGGCTCAGATAAAGCCACCGTTGATCATCTGCAACATTCCATTAAGAAGGGAACATAGCACGTTATTATGCCAGTTGTAGATCCCGCACAACAATTCACCTCCATAGTTATCGAGTGTAAGTAATAATAGCGAAATAAGAAGGTCATGGGCCCTTTTGAAATTTTATTGTAAGGCTGCAAAGTTAAAACACGTGTATTTTACTGTGGAAGTGCCCATAACAGACCACATGCACCACTCAGAAATGATTATCAGGCATGTTGAAATCTAATTGCGATTGAAAAACTTGATGCTATCACTATTTCCAGTTTTCGGGGGTTAAAATCCATCAGCAATCATGCTTGCTAGCACATTTATACCTTATAATTACCAGTGAGCATTGCAATCACGATGTTTGTGATATTATTATTAGATTATGCACCCAGAGAAGTTAAAGAGAGAGTTATTTTCAGATGGAGAACGTAGGTAATGAATATTTCAGGCATGCGCTGGTGAGTTCATAAAGATCGAATGTGTTAGATATCAAAATCTGTAATTTTTTATTGCACGTGAAGTTGTGAACGCTTGCTCATTCATTGTAATGGGGGATGAAGAGACAATGATTTATTTGGTCTATACGGTGCCCTACCAGAGGCCAACAATGAATGCACTTGAAGAAGTGCCCGAAAAAACTCCGTGAAGAGTTATATTATCAGGATAGGTTAGATCCTCTTACTGAATAACGTTCAATATATAGTACTAGTATAGTAATACCTTAATACTTTTATCTCAGTATAACTACTATGATAATGGTAATGAGGTAACATGGCTGCATCGGAAATGTCTTGTTACGATCAGAGAACAGAAAGTGCATGAAGTGCTCACAACAAGACTTAAATACGAGAGCAACATTCCGTTTTTTGCGAAATATCACTCACACATTATGGACAGTTTAGCACTTTCCGGTCGACGCTTTTATTTCTTTAAAATGAAACGCGGTTTGTAAATCTGTTCGGATAAGTCCTATTCAACTACTTAAGAAGAGTTCAGGCGAAGTCCTTACGAATGAATCTTGACAGATTTCAAATCACTGCGTCAGCCGCACCTGTGTAATTAGCTTGTACAAATGCCAAAAGAAGTTAAGGATTCGGCGAAGGCAAGAATAAGTCTCGACATTTACAAAAGCTGAAGAAAATTCCAAAGTAGAAGCTAGAGAAATCCCGAACCACATGCAAATCTGAGGTTTCCCCTTTCATGGATGCGAGGAAAGAAATCAAACTGCATCAGGTTTGTAAAATTTATCATGCTGAGTCAGAGGGAAAAAACAGCTATAATATGATACATAAATATATAACTGAATATATATATATATTTAATAATATATATAATATATAATATGTATTATATATTATATACATATATTAATATATGTCAGTTACACGTGATCAATGAATAGTTTATCCTTCAATATTCAAACAAACAGTATACTGAACTTTGATTATGTAAACGATAGCAGGAATACAACTGTGGTTAACGCGGCAGAATTCTAGGCTTGCGAACCTCATGTAATTTTTCTAGCTTATTATTTTGACCCGTTTCTTCAACAACTATTGATAATTCCAAAAGTAAATGTTGCCTTCTAAGCAGTAATCACAAAAAGAATAAGGATGAGAGAATAATCATTGATCAGTCTCTGAGAGATGCGTCCAACGCTAAACATTGTTAGGTGTTGTTAGAGGTGATTTGACGAATTATTTGTTGATGTGATGACTTGCCATGGTTTACTCATGTACATAAAGTCGGTAATGCTATCTTTTCAAATGATGCTGCTAATGTAAGCTTCCACTTACTGCCTAAACTATCTTTATAGTAGAGTACCATACAAACTACACCCACAAGAATGACGTAATCAGAAGGAAACTCAGAATTTCATGTAAAATTGACTCAAACATTACACCTGTGCGGAAAGGGTGCGCTTGCAGTACACTATTGATGCCTCGCTTTCCACTTCTTTGATCCGATTTATAATAGTATCGTTTTTTAACCGTTCTGTTAAAACTGCTTGTCGCAGTAGGCCAAGATAACATTGTACTTCCCGAAAAATTTCAATCTTCCGTATCAGTAAATTCACTTTCTTCAAAGCCGGAGAGGTCAAATTGAAGTGCAATCTACTCATGAAACGCTTCCATAATCTCAGCAAAAAACATGCTCGATAAACTTTGGTTAGCACAGTAGACAGCTTATTTCTCCAAGCGTGCACATTTCTGTTTTCAAGTCTTCCAATGCTTCATTGGAGGGCAACCCACACATAGGCTTGAATAAGATAAGAACATACTTTATTCAGGTCAGAAAAAATTGGCTTGAAGTATGGTGGAAAGTCATATGTGACCACTTACTATCGTTTAGGTGCATTATATGGTAACCTGGAATTAACCAGTAATTGTTCAGTACAAACTGCCTTCATGCCATATTAACAAAAAATTCTCCGCCAAAGCATTACTTGTGCTGTTTTCGAGCTCGAGTCCGCTTAGCTTGGATTATTAGAATCTTCAGAGGTCCTCACTCATAATTGCAGACTGGACGGTGCAAAGTTAGTTCCGCATTAAACAAAATATGCGGATAAATACCGTGACGAACACGTTAATACACGTAATTATTTACAAAAGAAATTGAAGATTTTCGGAATTACAGCAGACGAAATGATTCAGTCCATCTTGTGTAAATACGAGGTTAGTAACAGTGGCGGCTTATATGGCATTTGTGGAGTGATCAGTGAGATGTCAGGTATTTTAGAGACAAGTCAAACGAAGATGTTGCTGATTCTTCAATCGACTATCGTAGATGAATCTGTGTCCTAATGTGCACTCTATGTTTTGTGTTACAGGATAGGTATCGACGCCTTGACGTTTGAGAGTCTTGTATATATGATATGATTGGTATGATGGTATGATTGACGATTTTTTTGAGGTTCATATTGAACGCTTCGATTTCGTTTTCGTCATAGCTTGATGTTGCTGTATAAGCAACGAAGATGGACAAAGCCGGCATTGATCCACATTGTTTTAGCAGTAAAAGCTTGAGGCAGACTGTTAGTTACTCAGAAAAATTTATTTTCACGGTAAACTTTGATTTGGCGAGAACTCCAACGCCGTCGACACTTGTGCGATCGCATGTTCCAAGAAGCAGTTTTTCTCCAATGTCATAAACAGCGTGAAACGGATGGCGTCTTCTCGCCTCAGCCAGGTCAATGACGTCATACTTTATTCTTTTTGCTCGCATCAATAGATCTTCTATAACGGATTCGTGAGCCGGTATTGGTGCGTTATAGGTGCAGGTCCGCATTTCATTCCAGTTCGATATCTGTAGCCTAATTTAGCCCTGGGATTTTAGCGGCCCCTCCGTACTCGCCCTAGCAGACGCTGCCGCAACAAAGGCACTCTCGGGGTTAGGGGAATGAGGCGCATTTTGATAGCTGTTTCTAGCGTTTTAATATCCAACGTATAGCTTGCTAGGTTTAAACGAGGGGATAGGTACTCACAAATAGTTGCCAGTCTCTTTAAACGAGCAGGAGGAACTGAATTGTTGGAGGCGACACTTAAACGCCTTCCATACATTTCCGAGCCGCTTGATTGCAGCTTTGAGCCAGTTTTCGTAAAAATAGAGGTCTGTCATCGCGACGCCGCAAAAGTTGTGAACTCATCCGTGAATCCACCTGCATTACTGGAAAGCACACGGTCGCAAACATCATGAAATGCGAAACTATCTGGAAAGCTGGACTTTTGTAAGCTTCGACAAGGTTGGTTGAAGATTTCAAAGTCAATGACTGAAGTATTAGCGAATGGTCTTTTTCAGGTCTATACGTATTAACAAGTTGTAGAAAAAGCTCTGTTCGCAAGTCAATAGTTAAAGTAGTATCCTTCCACGTCAAGTCAATTCAGCCACTTATCTGGCAGCATAAAAATTCCGCAGCAGCGAGACTTGCAGTCATTCGATTTGATCGTTAGCTAATCGTCAGCTCCGGCCAATTATCAATCCATATTCTTCAATTTGATTGAAGACTGCTGGCCGATCGAATTCTCGTAGAAGTTCCTCTCTGAACAGGCCGATCATTCGCCCCTTTATCCAAAGAACACCTTAAATCAAGGCAGTAGACAAACAGTTTTGTCCCCATACACCTACACATCTGTCGATGAGCCTCAGATGCGTTGACACTTAGCATGAAGTGGAAGTTGAGCAGCATATGAAATTCCCTCTTGAACAGCTCTATTCTGAAAGTTATGTAGGCAGTTGTTGCATCCTTCGATGCACAAGAAAGCAAGCTTTTTGATGAGCTCAACTTCGCACAAAATGCATTGTAAAAATTAATTCCAGATTTCACAACAGAACATCTTCTACAACCTTTTATAACACTTTGTAGAATACTGAATTATAACCTATTTTATTAGTCTGTTTTAAGTGATTTCTACTCCTATGCTGCTGTTTTCATACCCGTATGACATCATTGATGGCAGCGAATATTTTTGGCACGATAATAACTTCTTGTCTTCTTATGTCGATAGTAATATCATCATAGTATAATAATATTTTAGCTCTAAAATTTCAACAGGACCTACAAAGAACCTTTATGTTCCGAGTAGGGAAGTCCCAGCTGCTCAGAGCCTTTATGATTGCCTCAAATTAGACTATTCAAAGGCTTCCTTCAAGCCGATGAAGGTGAGACACAGCTATCCTTTGTCTTCTCGTGAAATTTCATGTTATCGTATGAATGTGCTCTATAGTATTAAATCCTTTTCGAGAGCCTGCTTGCTCGCTTGACTGTGTTGTGTTCAGTTTTCAGTCAATCCTGTTTAGGATGACGCGAGTGAAAGTGTTCAGGTGACAGACAGGAAACTGACTGTGCAATACCCAGTAATGTAGAGTGCTGTGCAAAAACATCTGCGTCAGCCAGGGTTCGAACCCAGATCTCCCTCTTTCCGGAGCGTGTGCAGAACCGTTGCACTTCCGACGCGTGCACGCTCCCGGAAAGAGTAAAATTTGGGGTTTGAATCTTGGCTGACGTAAATTTTCTTGCACAGCACTTTACATTATTGGGTATATTACAAGATCATAGCATCGCAAGAGGCGGTCAAATAAATGATTTTCCATTGATTGCGCAATAGTTTTCGTTGAATGAAAGCATCCTTTTTGATTACTAACACGGCTTTACTGGTTTTCCAGTAACCAATAATCTTTTATTCTAACAGAGTGACAGGTGAGGTGACGAGACAGTTAGTTAAACATATGGCTAGCACGTTGATATTTCGTTTGGTATGCGAAGCGATCGCCGAGTGAGTGGGGCGCTCCAGTGACAGTTTGGTAGCTGTCTTTTCGAATACGGATTTTTTATTTTGATATTGAAGAGGTATAGTTGTCAGTAAATTGGTGAGTATGATAGAAGAGACTTTAATAGATTATAGGTAGTATAAACATCTCCCATTCATTCTCCAATAGGCAGCATGCTCAAGGAGAAAACTAGGTGCTCATAAAAGGTCGTATGTCGAACTGGTGCGAGACATTCTAATATTGTCTAATTTACACATACCCATGATTGAATCATCTTGATTATTCATTTCTTGTACCAAGTACAATGTGCCTTCATTTTTTGCTACTATCATCATGTTATAGTTCTGGAATCGATTCTCCCTGCATAGATCAATAGGTTTTGATAAACCTGATTCCATAAAATGGCCAAAAGTCATCATAGTCTAAGAGAATGATTGAAGCCTTTTCGAGTTTGCTACATCAGTGGCATACGCACATTTCGGAGGTATCGCCCGCTTCGTTAGTGCCACGCCCCACATTTTACCCTCCTTCATACAGTGGGCAAGGAAAGACGTTATGGTGATAGTACGTAATATTGTGTTAACACCATTCTTTCCATTCGATGTTTAACGACTGTTAGTGAATGTGAAGACACCCATCTCGTTGACTGTTTTTAAATCTCGCTATGAATATTCAACGAAGTCTGTGAGAATGTTCAAAAGCATTTCGAAGTTGGTAGGTCAGTGGCATACGTATGTTTCGGCGACATCGCCTGCTTCTCAGTACCACACACTCCACTTTAACACTGCTTTATAGCCGGGATGGAGAGACGTTATGGTGATGGTACATGATTATATGTTGCCACTGCTTTTTCTGTGCCACATGTTCACCCGTAATCCATCGACTAAGTAATCGTGATAACACAATATCACGTGCTATCACCATAGTGTCTCTCCATTTTCTCTATGAAGTAGGTTTCAGTGTGGGGCGTGTGGTAATGATGGAGCGGAAAGTACCTCTGAAACGTACGTAAGCTACTGACGTATCAACGTCGAAAAGGAATTAAATCTTCTCACAGACTATACTGAATGTTCATAGCAAGGTTTAACAACAGTCAACAAGCTAAAAGCCATCATAGCAATTTAAAACTACGGTATAAATGAACTTTAACGCAAGCGATTCAGCACACTGCGTACATTTTCACTTGACGGCTAATAATGTTCTTCAAAAGTTGGAACCTGCATTCAACTTGTAAGAAAGGCTCTCTGAACCCCATCTATTTTTGATCTCTCCAAATAACTCAAATGCAAGCAAGAGTAAATTGCCATAATTCCGTTACTACATGGGAGACCTATCCGTTACCTGTAACCGATGGCTATCACTCTTCTTTACTTAAGTGGGTAATTTCTATTCTGCATGGTTTCTTTCAGTACCTGGCTCATTTTAAATTATTCATAGTTACTGTATGGCAGAAGAATCAGATACTAGTAGGCATATGAAACCTACCCTCGACAGTGTTTGAATTGGATGTGTTTATCACATTGAGCAATGTATTCCTTCAACATTGCCAACAAAATAGACAATGTATATTCTAGAAGAGGCGGATTCTTTGATGTCATTAATCATTCTATAAAGTTGTAGGCATAGAGGTGTTGTTGGTAGTGAGTGTTAAAATTCGAAAATGCATTGTGAGAACTCGGTATTGATTTCGGCAAGAGGAATAACTGCGTCATTGACTATTACGAAGCTGCTATTCATAGAATGTGATTGTAGGAAAAAGTCAGCCTAACTGAATTTTCTGAGGGATAAGTAGTCAGCATCAGTACTACTGAGTTTTCGCTTGCACAATCTCTCTATATGTGTTGTTAAGTTTTCTTGTAGAAGCTGTGAACACTAGCTGAGTAAGTCAAGGCGTTAGCTAGGAAAGTTGCAGTGTTAACGTAAATGTGCAAGGATTAACCTTAAATACTTGAAAGTATTTGCCGTTTTAATCGTGAATCCCTAAGAATCAACTAAAGACCCTCAGAAATTAACCGTAAATACTTGAAAAAATTGTTGCGTTAAGCGTAAATCTTCAAAAATTAACCACAAACCTTAGAAATCAGTCTCTCTGTAACTAAACAATGCCAAGTATGCTCTGAATGCAGAGACGGTGATTGCGAATAGCCACAGTTTACTTAATCTCCTGTAAAGCGTGCTGCAAAAGATGTATCGACAAGTCAGGTAAGCTACTCTATATCCGTATTGAAGCACACATAGTTGATAAATGTAACACTAGAGCAAAAACCCCGCTTGGCACGCATGCGGAGCAAACGCATTACGGAGTGAATTTTGTCATCGAAGTCATCATACTAGCGCAGGAACGTAAAGCATCAGCGAGATAGATTCTAGAAGCGATTTGGAATAGTACGAGCAATTTAACTTCAAACTCCAGGAAAGATTACTACCTAATCGCTCATAATATGAATCACTAAAGTGCAGCCGAATACTTTGAGGCTCCAATTCATAGTCATTATATAAAGAGAGAAGTCAAATTCTACTAGACAAGAACTTTGGAAGTGGCTTCGTGAAATATAATCTTATTTGAATCCTGCACCACTATAAAAGGGTGTATTGAGAAGCCAAGTACGTGGAACTCTAGCCAGTGATTCAAGCTTCCGAAAGATTGCTCACACTCCTATGAAAAATTCCTGCCCAGCGAAGGAGATATGTTTATATAAATTTCGCCGTCTAACTCATAAGTAGCTACTGTTGTTTTGATGGATGAGGCGCAATACGAGTTTATGATCTCCACATGAATTATCCAGTTATAGACATGTGAAAGCGGTGAGTTTGTAAAAGTTGACTTTGTGTTTGATGCGGCTGAAATCTGGGTCTGGTGATTTTCTAAAGAAGTAATGGAGGTATTTGAGTAAATGGATAGTGCACAACTTGATCTTTCCAGGCTCTGCAGAAGGCTAGACTACCAAAGCTTCAGCTGTTTGGATAATGATTGTTAAACACCGCGTGTCTGGCTTAAGAAGAAAATAAGGACTTACTAGAGCATGTCGAGTTCAATAGACGGTCGGTCTTGGGAACAAATTAATTGGCTGAGCTGATTGAGCTACACTGGTTGCCGCGTTTTTTCAGTTGCTGGAAATCAAAATGAAACATGAAACCGTCTGACATATTAAAGATTTCAAACAACCTTACGCTCAATCAAATGGAATATTGACAATTGATACCGTGGTTCAATGAATCCGAAACTGAAAATCTCTTGTTACTTGAAACATGCGCATTCATTGGTATTTTTTCTCGAATTTTTTCCCAGCGAATAAAGAAATGAAAGCATGGTAGCGCTGTCGGTTTGGTACATCGGCTCCTTTACGAAAAAATCATGATCGTTAAAGATAGTCGATTATGTATCGTCGTTTCGTTTCATTTGAATCTGAGCAGCACACAATTTCATCGCAGCATTTTCCATGCATTTCCAATCGAATATTGTGGTTATTCAACGAATTCCAACTAATAGGGAGGGAGCATCACTGCCGTCTTCTTATTCTTTGAAGAACTTATTGTTAATGCTGAATGGTGAAAAAACTTTTCTCAGAAAACAAACTTTTGGTTTCCAGCAACTGAAGAATCCAACCAGAGTAGCTTAATAGCTTCGGCAGTCTTGCCTTCTTCAGAGCCTGGAAAGATCAAGCTGTCCACAATCGTTTTAGCCACATACTTCATTACTCTTTTAATAAGATAACCAGACCCAGATCAAATCGCATCTAGCACAAAGTCACTTTCACAAACTCACCTCTTTTCACATGTCCACTACTGAATAATTCATGTGGAGATCACATGGACCCGTATTGCACCTCACCCATCAAAACAGCAGTAGCTACATATATGTTAGACGGCAGCAAATTTATAAACCGCTCTCCTTTGCTGGACAGGATTTTTACGCAGAATTGTTGGCAATCATACGAAAGCTTGAATCACTGGCTAGAGTTTCACGAAATTGGCTTTTCAAAACACCCTTTTATAGTGGAGTAAGATTCAGATAATATCATGTTTCACACAGCCACGTGTTTTTTCCTTATCCCGCCCATTTTTCGGTGAGCGAAATTCCCCCCTTAGAGTGCTAGCACTCCTTCAATGACACAGGTATCAAAAACTCAGGAATGTGCTTTCTTTTCTGGAAAGCCATTTGATAGCGGTGCGGGAGAAAGAAAAGATTTGTGCTTTACATTTCTCCGGGCACAGCTCTACCTTTAGACTATTAGTGATCATTCGATGCCTTAAATCCCAATAATTCCAACGTTGTGCTTATTATTTGAAATTACCGTCTAGCAGGAAAAACTGAGCAAGTTTCACATTTTCGACGACCTTGTTTCCTGGTTGATTCATTTAGGAGGAGGGGGGGGGGGGGGAAGGGAGGGGAGGCGGGACGATTGACCACATTTGAGATATTGTTATTCAATTGGGGATTTTTTTTCACCTCATCGACAGAGACTTCTGAAAAAATAATAAGATTCTGATACTACACGCTTATATGCTTTTCGTGCTTCCAGCGAGTTACACATGTGATAAAAATGAAGGCGAATGGAGAGTGTGAAGCATAATTTTATTCTGGATTTTATAGCGCAATAAAGGGGTAATTTGGAAAAACAGCGACGTGGGGCTGCAGCTCGAAATTTGAGCCTTCGATTGATTCTAAGACTCCTACGAGAAGCTCGAGTACAACGAACGAGATTGATTTCAAATTTGTCGCCTTCTAGCATATAAGTCCATAGTTTGTTTCCCAAAGCTTTTGTCTAGTAGTATTTGACTTCTCTCTCCATACAATAACTATGAATCGGAGCCTCTAAGTATTCTGTTGTACTTCAATGATTCATATTATTAGCGATTAGGAAGCAATATTCCCTGGAGTTTATAGTTGAATTGCTCGTACTAAGCCAAAGCGCTTCTAGAATCTATCACCCTGATGTTTCATGTTCCTGCGCCAGGATGGTGACTTCGATGACAAGATTCACTCCGTAATGCGTTTGTGCCCCATGTGTGTCAAGCGAGCTGTTTGCTCTAGTGTTACGTTTATCAACTAGGTTTACTTCTATGCGAATACAGAGTGGCCTACCCGCCTTGTAGATATATCTTTTGCAGCACGCTTTACAGGAGATTAAGTCAACTGTGGCTATTCTCAAGTAATCACCGTATCTATATTCAGAGCATATTTGAAATTGCTTCGTTGCAGAGAGACTGACTTCAAAGAATTTGCGGTTAATTTTTGAAGATTCATCCTTAACACGACAAATTTTCCAAGTGTTTTACAATTAATTTCTGTGTACACGCTTCCACGGTAAAACTTAACAGCACATATAGAGAGATTGTGCAAGCGAAATCTCAGCAGTGCTAATCCTGGCTATCTATCCCTCAGAAAATTTAGTTAAGCTGACATTTTCAACCTGTGAATAGCAGCTTTACAATAGTATATAACGCAGTTATTCCTCTTGCCGAAATAGGTACCGAGTTCTCACAATGCATTTTCGAATTTTAACACTCACTACCAACAACATTTATATGCCTACAAACCTAAGGAATATAGTGGCATCAAAGAATACACCTTTCCTACATTATACATTGTCTATTTTGTTGGCAATGTAGAAGGAATATATTACTCAATGCAATAAACATATCCAATTCAGACATTGTCGAGGCAGTAGGCTTCAGATGCCTATTAGTATTTGACTCCTCTGTCCACATACTAACTACGAATATTTTAAAATGAGCCACGTACTGAAAGAAACCATGCAGAGTAGAAATGACCCACATAGGTAAAGAAGATGGTAACCATCGAATACAGGTAACGGATAGGTCTCCCATGCAGTAACGAAACTTTAAGGCATTCCACTACTGCTTACTTTTGAGTTATTCGGAGGATCAAAAGTGAACGGGGTGCAGAGAGCCTTTTTTAGCAAGTGAATGCAGGTTCCAGCTTTTGAAGAACATTATTGGGTGTCAAGTGACAACGTACTCAGTTGCTGCATCGCTTGTGTCAAAGTTCATTTACATTGCAGTTATGAATTACTATGATGAATTTCAGCTTATCGACTGAAGTTATGAACATTCAATATAGCCTGTGAGAATATTCAAAGCCTTTTCAAGGTCGATACGTCAGTGGCTTACGTATGTTTTGGAGGTACTTTCTAATCCATCATTACCACACTCCCCACACTAAACACTAGTTCATAGGGGGAATGGAGAGACATTATGGTGATAGCACATGATACCGTGTTATCACGATTATTAAGGCGATGGCTTACGAGTGAAAATGTGGCAAAAAAGCAGTGGCAACATATAATCATGTACCATCACCATAACGTCTCTCCATCCCTGCTACAAAGCAGTGTTAAAGTGGCGATTGTGGCACTGAGAGGAGCAGGCGATACTGCTTGAATGTGCGTATGCCACAGATCTACCAATTTCGAAATGCCTTTGCACATTCTCACAGACTACGTTGAATATTTATAGCGAGCTTTGAAAACAGTCGATGAGATAAGTATTTTCACATTCACTAACAGTCGTGAAGCATCGATGGTGATAGCATAATATTACGTACTATCCCAGCAACGTTTTTCCATCCCCACTATAAAGTAGGGTCAAATGTGGGGCGCGGGATTAAGCGGACGATACCGCCGAAATGTTCGTATGCCACTGATGTAGCAAGCTCGAAAAGGCTTTGATCATTCTCACAGACTGTGATGACTTTCGGCTATTGTATGGGATTAGGTTGATCAAAACCTCTTGATCTGTGCAGTGAAATTAGATTCCAGAACTATAAAATGATAACAAAAAAAAAAAGGATAAAGGATGAGCTCTCGGCGTTGATCAATCCCTGAGTGATGCGCAATGCATTTGTCTTTAATTTCTAATTTGTTTGAGGTGATAGAATGCATATCTGGCCTTTGCAATGACTCTTGATGGCCTCCCGCTGAACCGAGTGAGTGTTGCATATCCTCCCAGACAAGCCTGAGACCAACATGGTACCAATTTACCGAGCTCGGAGGGATGGATGCATTCAGAGAGTCACACAGATATGCATTTCGTCACCTTAAAGGAAGATATAAAATGATAATAGTTGCAAAAAATGACGGTACATTTTACTTGATGCAAGAAATGAATAATAAGTATGATTTAATAGTGGTTATGTGTAAATAAGAAAATACAAGAATGTTTCGCAACAGTTCAAAATACAACATTTTATGAGCACCTAGTTTTCTCCTTGAGCTTCTGCTTATTGGAAGATGCATTGGCAATGTTTATACTACCAATAGTTTATTGAAATCTCCTCTATCATACTCATCCATTTGCTAACAGCCATACCTCTTCAGTATCGAAGAAATCCATAATCCATATTCCCAAAAGGAAAGCACATCTTTGAGTTTTTCGAGACCTGTGTCATTGAAAGAGTGCTAGCACTCTAAAGATGGATTGCTGTTCACCGAAAAATAAGCTGTATAAGGAAAAAAAAACACGTGGCTGTGTGAAACATAGTTTTATTTTGAATCCTAAACCATTACAAATAGGTGTATTAAAATGCCATCTACTAACACTCCTATGAAAAATTCCTGTCCAGCGAAGATATGTTTATATAAATTTCGCCGTCTAACACATAAGTAGCGACTGTTGTTTTGATGGTTGAGGTGCAATAAGAGTCCATATGGTCTCCCCATGAAATCTTCAGTTATAGACATGTGAAAAGCGGTGAGTTTGTGAGAGTTGACCTTGTGCTTGATGCGACTGAATCTAGGTCTGGTGATCTTTTTAAAGGAGTAATGGAGGTATTTGACGAAATGGATTGCGGGCAACTTGATCTTTCCCGGCTCCGAAGAAAGCAGGACTGCCGAAGCTTCAGCTGTTTGAATAAAGACTGTCAAAACACCACGTGTCTGGCTTAAGAAGAAAATAAGAATTACTGAAGCATGTCGAGGTTAATAGATGGTCGGTCTTGGGAACAAATTAATTGGCTGAGCTGATTGAGCTACACTGGTTGCTCGCGTTTCTTCAGTCGCTGGAAACCAAAATTGTGTTCTCTAATAAAAGTTTATCACCATTCAACATTAACAATAAGTCTTTAAATTTATAAGAAAACGGCAGTGGTGCTCCCTCCCTAGTAGTTGGATTTCGCTGATTAACTACAATATTCGATTGGAAATGCATGGAAAATGTTATGATGAAACTGTTTGTCGCTCAGATTCAAATGAAAGAAGCAAAGATACATAAGCGACTACAGTTAACGGTCATGAATTTCCCTTAAAGGAGCCGATGTACCGACAGCACTACTGTGCTTTCATTTTGTCATTCGCGGATAAAAATCCTAATCTTCTAGCTACGAGTAGAAGGATACTTGCTTTCTTGAAGCTGAGAGCTTGTTTTTATTGTTCAACTGTAAATAATGCCACTCAAATGGAGACGTTGAAGCTTTTTGCAAGAAAAAACCAACCGCATACTTGTTGAACTCTCAGTGGAAATACCAATGTTTGCGCATGTTTCAAATAACAAGCGATTTACAGTTCCGGACTCAATGAACCACGGTATCAATTGTCAATATTCTAATTGATTAAGGAGCTTAAAGTTCTTTAAAATCTTCAATATGTCAGACGGCTTCACGTTCATCAGGGTCACGATGATTTGAGCCGATTGTTCATAATGATTGATCCTTAACGATTATAGTTTATACAGCCGTCACCTCGTTATAAAGCAATCAACTTCCCGGATTATTTAGATAATGCTAAAAAAATTCAAAATAAGATAAGCCAATAATGGGTTGTAGTCTCTACGCGAATGAGCTGAGACTTCGCTATACGAGTTGTGCAATAAAAGACTTTTTCTCTTCATTACATGAAATGTGCGATAAAAAAGATTGCCTTTTTTCCACATCGTAAAGAAATTGCGATAATTAACGGTGTTCCATATATACCCGCCCCGATTAGAAGCAATTGTGACTGAAGAGGCCGTAGCTCAGAGTCATCTGCCGCGTTCTTGAAACGTCTGCTCTGCTTTTCCATCTCGATACATGATAATTTTACTGGCGTTGTATTCTTGGGCATGAGATTAAGGCTTTTATTCTGATTTTCTCCTACGATGGCTTCTGAAACCGTTCTGTTCTTTCATATTAATGAAATGAAAATTCCATTCCTCGTTTATTCTAGGACCTTGAAGAAGATAATCATTTGACTTTTCCGCCAACAAGGAATATTTTATAGGCGTGGTCAATGCGAGAGGATAGTGAGATCATCAACGTTTAGCAAAGGCGATTTCTGTTTCTAGAAAATTTCTTATCAAAACGTTTCTCTTCAATCACAGTGTTCCATTTCTGCCAATCAAAATCTCCCTTAACGACTTCCTTGTAGAAGTGCATTTGTTCGTCCGCCAATTTATTGCATGCGAATATTACGTCTTGGCAAACTTGGAATTTTATGGATCATCAGAACTGAGAAGGCGGGAACGAAGTTAACCACAGCATTTAAGAAATTGACACATTCACTGATATTTCTATTCTTAATGTATCTTCTACGTATCCTATGCCGTTCAACTTTCGATGCGCACTGAACCTCATTAGCCGAGTTATCTGTACTTTCACCTGTATCACCTGTCGTCCCGATGATCGTCAGGTCACTCGAGCGGGTGCCAGCAACTCTTCCATTTTCCCCTGTCGAGTGCAAGAGTAGCCCAGTGGGTCCTCCTCGCTCTAGGGATTCACAGAACTTTTTATCATTTCTTCTGGTCTTTTCGTGATGAAATCGGACCATCAGGTCAGTGGTCTTCTTTAAGAGCGTTTGACATCCCGAGGAGTCCAGTTGCTAACGTCTCTCGTCCATCGGTTGTCATTGAAGCGCATCACGTGTCCGGACCATCTTATTTTCGATATCCTGACATGTAAAACGGCTTCTTTGATTTTCGATCGATGACGTAGGTCGGGACTTCGGATTCTTTCTCTTATTTGCGAGATACGGGATACTCCTAACATCGACCTTCCGACTGCGCGTTCGATAACGGCAAGTGATCTTCCATCCTGCTTACGTAGCGACCAGGTTTCTGCTGCATACGTCAGGGCAAGGATAATTGTCAAGTCGAAAAGGTGGGCACGGAGTCGGATGTTCTTTGTCCTCTTCACTACATCTTCGACGCTCTTAAGCGTTCCCCAAGCCGCTCGTTTCCTCCAACTCAATTCTGGATCCTAGGCCGTCCATCATGTTGATTTCACGACCTAGATAGACGTAACTGGAGCATTCGGAGATTGTCGTCCGTTGAGCGTGAATGGGGCACTCGAAACCCTTCCGTTCCTCATGAACAACGTTTTCGTTAGATTCAGTTGAAGACCAATCTTTCCACAGGCGTTATCGAGAATCAGTCAACATTCGTTCCGCTTGGCTGATGTTTGGTGTTATGAGAACGATATCGTCAGCAAAGCGAAGATGGTTTAAGTGTCGACCGTCAATTTTCACTCCCATATTCGTCACATTCTAATGTTCGCATGACGTTTTGTAGGGTGGCAGTGAATAGTTTTGGCGAATTGTATCGCCTAGTCGAACCCCTCTTCTTACGTCAATGGTGATATTGTTGTAGAATGGAGATATTTCGGTCGTGAAATCTTTATAAAGCTCACGAAGGACCATTATGTACCGAGTAGGGACGCCTTGGTTATCCAGAGCCTCTATAACCGCTTCTGTTTTCCACTGAATCAAAGGCTTTCTTCAGATCGATGAAAGTGAGACAGAGTGGTTGTTTGTACTCTCGTGAAACTTCAATGAGTCTTGTAATCGTGTGGATGTGGTCTAGGTACTAAATCCTTTTCGGAACCCTGCTTGTTCTGCATGACTGTCCTTCGTCCAGTGTTCTGTCAATCCTGTTTAGGATGACTCGAGTAAAGAGTATGTAGACAACGGACAGCAAGCAGATTGGGCGATAATTGCCTAGTCGTGAAGGTCTCCCTTTTTGAACAACAATACGGCTTGTTGGTTTTCCATTTAATAAGGACCTTGCATTCTGACAGGTAGCGAGTGAAGAGCCGAGCTAGGGTGTTGATGAGAACTGGCGGCAGGTTCTTCAGATGTTCTGGTCTAATCCTGTCTGGACCGGTTGTTGTTCTGTTCTTCACCGACGATATAGTATGCCGGATTTCGGAAGAGAGGACCGATGCAACGACATATTCGTCCTCTTTCAATTTATATAAAGGTAAGAGGACATGGCTAGCGAAGTGATCCGAGTAGTATTGGTGGATGATTTTCTCCATAGCCCTTCTCGAAGCTGTAAGTGTCCGTCAGGGTATCGGAGTGCAGTCATCTTGGTCTTATAGTTGGCGAAGCCTCGCTGGGCTTTGCGAATGCTCTTCCCAGCTTCTGCAGCTTCTGCCATGGCTGCTGCGCTTCTCTCTTTGAGGTCTTCTTTTATCGCTTTTCTGCGGCGTTTCGCGAGTTCGGACGCAAGGTTTCGGTTGCCTGCAGCTCGTGCGATTCCACGTTGACGTATCAGCACGAGTGTCTGCGGAGACAAGCGTCTCTTCGTGACCTTAGGACCTTCGGCTTTCATAGCGCTGAAGTGAAGATATTCAACGAGTCGATCGTATTCTTTGTCGATGTAGTCGACAACGGTATCTTCCCAAGAGCCGACTAATGATTTGAATACATCCCAGCTTATGGTATTTTTGGGACTTCGTTGTTTGGATTTAGCGGCTTTCTCTCCTCTCCTCGAAAATCGGAATGTGGCGCGAAGGAGGCGATGGTCTGATCCCGTCTAGAACTTAGGAAGAACAGCGACTCGGTCAGGCAGAACCTTTGATTTACTAAGATGTGATCTATTTCGTTATGGTACTCTCCATTGGGAGGCTCCCACGTCCATCGCTGAAGAAGAGGCTTTTGGAATTGCGAGTTACCATGGATAGTTTGGGTCGTCATGATAAAGTCGGATAGCCTCTCACCCTGTTCAATCCGTTCCAGTCCGTGGGTCCCTATGTGACGCTTCTTCAGACGTTCTTCTAGGTCCAATTTTTGCGTTAAAATCTCCGACAATGACCTTGAAGTATGTATGGTGTTCTCTGAAGAATTATTCGAAGTCCATACAGAACGCATCGACTTCGTCTTCGTCATAGTTTGATGTTGGTGCGTAAGCATCGAAGATGGTCAAGGCAGGCATAGAACCACATCTTTTCAACGGCAATAGTCCAATACGAGTTGTGAGTTGTTCGAAGCAAATAGATGTTTACGGTCAAATTCGATTCGACGAGAGCGCCAACGCCGCCGACACCTATGCTATCGCATGTTCCAAGTAACAGTTTTTCTCCGGTGTCATAAACAGCGTGAAAAGGATGGCGCTTTCTCGTCTCAGCCAGGCCAATGACGTCGTATCTTATTCTCCTTTCTTTAATCAACAAATCTTCTGCGGCGGATTCGTGAGCAAGGGTTCTTACATTGTAGGTACAGATCGATCTGTACTTTAGTATGACAAAACTGTCACGAATCGTGCTTCAAAGGCTTTGATTTGAGTTAAGCGAACTGGGGACCACTGCAGCTCATGAAAAACTCAATAAGCTGAGAGGGCAGCGTTTTCCTCGTATTATTGCTTTCTGATGAATTTGTCATTGCCTTGTGAGTGATCTGGTACGAAAATGTCGAAGATGTTATAGTTGAGTCAACACTATTAGCCCTAAATTTTAGCAGGCAGGAAGAGATGTCCATGCCAAAATAGCCAGCCATCTTATCGGTCTCCTCATGCTTTTGCTGCTGGACACAATCTCGACAGTGTTGGGATGTGGTATTATGTCAGCAGGTCAAGGTAATGAACAAGCGACCGTTACTTTACAGTGAATACTCCCGGCCTGATCAAGTTCATACAAACTAGTCAGAATGATTAAACTATCACATTCTCACTGCTCACGAGACAGTTAGACAAGACGTTTGGTGAACGGACTTTGGAACTGAAACAAAGACTTCATATGACTTTCAATGTTATTTAACATTATGGTTCAGTTTTCCATTATTCTGCAACATCTATGAAGTTTTGTTGCAGCGCGCACTAGGTCCTTCACCGTCACTGAGTTCACTTTGCCTACTGTCATGGTTTACAGTGGAAACGCAGCAGTTGCCGCCGGGTTTCCTGGTGTTGCAAGTACACAGGCAGCAGCAGCTCAGGGATTTGTACAACGTCTTGTAATGCAAACAGCGAGTTTCAATCCTAGAGTTCAAGCGCGTTTTCATTTTTCTCAATTTTTAAAGAGGCCTAGGATGTGAGCGCCAATTTTTCTGCAATTTGGTGTCCCAACGCTTCCGTGGCTTGCACACTTGATATAACATCGTGAAATCGTTTCCGAATATGCTCTATCAAGTGGTGAAAAACATTGTCTTCACGTCTTTGATGTTCTAGAGAGGCAAGCTCGTAGCGCATTTCTACCTAATGTTGCGATCTCGACCATTTTAGATCAACTTACTGTTAGCATCACATAAGAACCACTGAACTGCCAAAACGCTGCTAATCCAGTGGATATGAGTGAGTCCTCGGACAATGAACATTGGAAATTGATCATTTTAAGCACGAACATGACAGACGCTAGAAAGTAGAAAGATTAGTTGGTGGAACACTAACTGTGATGCACAGCTGAGATGCTCCGTTGATATTACGACCTTGAAAAAAATAGTACGTTTCAATTTGCAAATTTCTCTTTACGTTTTGTTGTTAATGCCGTATTACCACTTAACTGGAACTATGGAGAGCATTTTGAGCAAAAAGCAAATTTAAGCTATTTTTCTAGTTAAGTTTAAAATGAGTCGTAAAGCAAAAGAGACAACTCACAATATCAAGAATTCAACATTAGGAACAACAATTCTTTGAGCGTGCAATGCATGGTGGTTTCAGAAGTCTTGTATAGAAGAGACTTCAAAGTTTAAGAACGCAATTACAGTTGAGATTACATGCAAGCTAAATGCTAAGATACTAAGACTAGCTGAACCTCTCATTACTAAACAGGATATTGTAAAGTGACTAATTGTCAGCCATTACACTATTTTATCCTTTCAAAATATGCTACAAAAATGACTATTTTCTCAGTGCGGCTTGGAACCACATATTTACATTATCATTTTTGAGAATGATGCAGAACTCAATGTGTCAAACGATAATACAAAGGGTTTCGTAGAAGAAAAAAGCTAGTGAGTCAAAGTGCTTCAGTTCTATTCAGTTTCCTTTCATAATGAAAACTTGTTTTCCACGACCTATAAATTCTTGCAGTCAGCGAGCAAACTCACCGAGCTGCAACATCGTCGGCAACACGGTGACGAGTATTTGCACTCTAATGCAGGGTGATCAGAAATGTGAGACAACAACAGCGAACACGGTAACAGTAACGCCTATATCTGGAGCACCTTTGACAATTTCAGGAACTCTCTCGGTACGACTTGCACCTTTATTGTATAATTCGTCTTGTAAAAGATTTATGTAGACCACAAACACCATCATGGCAAATTGGTCGAATATGATGTGGCAAAAATTTACTGAATCAAGCGGTTCGCATGCTGGCATTGGGTCCATTTGCATCGCACTTCTCCACAGCATTTGGCACTATCAGCGGTAACTGAAATTGAGCATGATGTGATCGAGACAATATCTGCGTTCAACCGATATCTGTTGCCGCATGAAAACAGCAATAAATTGGCAAGTTACATGGATGTTGAATAGGCACAGTAACGAAGTAAATTACATCAACGTACACAATATAGTGAATATTTGACTTTACACATCCCCTAGAAAGTAGATGAGAAATGTGCGAATGAAACATCATAGAAAAAACTTAATTTGCTCAAAAATCGTGAAAATGTTTATGCTGTTGCCTTAGTATTGGCCATGAAGAAACTGGTTGCAGGAAAACTACAAGTATGAAAGCAATGAAAATATTGGAATAAAGAAGTAAAATGGGATTAGCTTCTACAGTACCTTGAATATTAAGTTGTGAATTCAGAAAACCTACTAGCTGATACCTCGGCATGCTCCAGCAGTTCTTTCAACTTCTTATTGAGTCAGGCAGAAGCTTTACAACACAATTCATTTAAACACCCAACATTTCGGCATTTTCGCCTTCTTTATAACCTACAAAGACTTAGCGCAATCAGCCAAGCACCTCCATTGCCCATTTACAAAAATCACTAGACCCCGACTTCAGTCGCATCAAGCACAAAATCAACTATCAACATACTCACTGCTTTTTACAAGTCCGCTAATGAGTTGTTGAAATGGACACCACAGCACAGAGATTACATGTACTTGTAATATATCTCCTCAGTTATGACAATAGTCCATTTCTGTATTAAAGTCTTGCAGGACATTAATACTTCTTTTTCCTCAAATCTGATGGCTAACGTTTCGGCGGCAACACCTTCTTCAGTGCTTTACTTAGGGTTATTGTAGAGCGATCACCGGTCTTGTGTGACACAATTTGAGAAATTGGAAATAGCACAATAATTCGATAGTGAACCCAGTCATGCTGATGGATATTGTGAATTGGATGATCGAACACATTTCTTTTAATTGAACCACTTTTATCAGTGGTCTGATGTTACAGATATACCCATTGATGCAGAGTGATGTTCATTATGGACTACCTCAGGCCAAACAGTTGACGGTTGGTTGCTGACAGATAACGGCGGGCAAAACAGGCGTCGGTAGTGCAACGACTTCGAGCACATTTCCACGTATAGGGTGAAATGCGGGCTGGAGTCCCCCCTAACGCAAAAGCTTTTGCAGATCACTCCACATCACTGGGTATATCAATAACAAAAGTGTTGATCCGGAATCTTTAGTGAACACATTAGCAGTCGTTAGGTCGCAAATAGACTAATGGTCGTCGTCTCATTCTAATATGAATGATGCTCTTGCAGTGGGCCGAATCTGGAAAAAAAAACTCTGAGCGGTATTGATTGACTGGCATGCTCCCGGCGCTCTGCGTCTTTGCCAGTTTGTTTACTCCGGGCATGTGAGATGCGTGTGAGACCGACCCTTCCACATCCTGCTTCTCTACTCTCTCCACCAACGATTAGTATATAAGGACCGGACTGATCAGTCTATTCGTTCCACCCCACACCTGAACTCATCGCTTCCGACTATTCTTTGACTGCATCCGTCAAATGCAACCACTATCTTCTCGATCTACTAACAACAGTCACAGTGGCTTTTAGTTTCTCCTCATATCTTGTTAACACATTGATTTACTTACCCTTAAAATTGTCTTTGCGTACATTCGATGACAGCGATGTGCTGATTCTGTGTTGTTGTAAAGTTTATATGGTTTGTCGATCCAATGTTGAGATTTAACGATGGAACACATCCTGAAAAATAGCAGCAAAACAACGATTTTACAAATTAGGAATTCTTCACACGTGGTACTTTTTCTAGAAAATCACCAAGTTCATCTTGTTGTCGACATCCGTTTGAAGACATATTACCCATTGAAAAATATAAGTTCCCTTATAAGTGCTGACATTAGAGCAATAAACACCAAGTTTAACCAAAAGTAGCTGAAATTGCTTAGCAACACTATTCAAAGCACCCGTCATCTACCTGAACACATTTTTGCTCTTGTTAAGCATTTCCAAATACTTCTAGTTATGAATATATACCCCGTATTATAGAATGAAGTGCAAAACTTTAGCGCATGGCGGGACTAGAACCGCACCTCACTCTTTCCGGGAATGCGTGCTCTATCCGTTACACTACTGACGCCCATTTTGCACCTCGCTCTTTATACGTTACAGCGCATCTATCTGTCTATAAGTCTGTCACTTCTGGTTAATAAATATGATGCTTATTTCTCTAGTACCAAAACTTATGAGAAGATCAATATAATTATACCTTTAATTCGAGTGCTTCGTTTAAACCACGCTGAAATTTCAATAGATCCTTTCATCATTATTTGAGCCAACGTAACATGTGGACTGGTAAGGGCTCTTGTACAGCCCGATACACGTGCTTCGTCCTTACAGACTCGTCAGCCGGTCAGAACCCGTCGTGTTTCTATCTTTTTTACAGTCAGATTTTATAGTGAGATCTTTTGGGAGCCTTACACTATAGAGAGTCGTCGAAGACGAACGCTTTACACTCCATGTCAAGTAAAACCTATATCCAACACAGAGTGTTGCGCACTCAATTGCTCTTTGGCTGATACTTTTATCATAATTATACCTTTATTTCGAGTGATTCGTCTAGACCACGCTCAAATTTCAATAGATTCTCTCATTATTATTTGAGTCATTACTATAAAGGTATAATTATGATAAAAGCACCAGCCAAAGAGCAATCGAGTGCGCAACACTCTGTGTTAGGTGAAAATTTTACTTGACATGGAGTGTAAAACGTTCGTCTTCGATGACTCTCTATAGTGTAAGGCTCCCGAAAAATCTCATTATAAAATCTGACAATAAAAAGATCGAAACACGACGGGTTCTGCCCGGCCGACGAGTCTGTAAGGACGAAGCACGTGTATCGGGCTGTACAAGAGCCCTTACCAGACCACATGTCATGTTGGCTCAAACAACAACGAAACGATGGATAGTTAGTCAATAATGGCCATGCAGTGGATCGCAATATACATCAGAGCTGCGAAAGCGGGAACGAAATTTAGCCCCAGCATTCCAGAAATTGGCACTTTCACTGATATTTTTGTTCTTGAGATATCTTCTACGTATCCCATGCTGTCTAATATTCAATGCTCGTTGAACCTCATTAGCCGAGTTTTCTGTACCTCAGAATGACAAAACTGTTACGAAACGTGGTCTAAAGGGTTATGAAAATTCAATAAGCTGAAAGGGCAGCGTTTTCCTCGTATTATTGTTTTCTGATGAATTTATCATTGCCTTATGAGTGATCTGGTACGAAAATGTCAAAGGATGTTTTAGTTGAGTCAATACTATTAGCTCAAAATTTTAGCAGGCAGGAATGGATGTTCATGCCAAAATAACGAGTCATCTTATCGGTCTCTTCATGCTTTTGCTGCTGGACACAATCTCGACAGTGTCGGGATGTGGTATTATGCCAGCAGGTCAAGGTAATGAACAAACGACCGTTACTTTACAGTAGATACTCTCGGCCTGATCAAGTTCATACATACTAGTCAAAATGATTAGAGTGTCACATTCTCACTGCTCAATAGACAGTTAGACAAGACGTTTGGTGAAAGGACTTTAAAACTAAAACAAAGACTTCATATGACCTCTAATGTTATTTGACATTATGGTTTAGTATTTTATTATTCCATAACATCTTTGAAGTTTTGTTGCAGCGCGCACTAGGTCCTTTACCGTCACTGGGTTCACTTTGCCTACTGCCATGGTTTACAGTGAAAACGCAGCAGTTGTCTCCCGATTTCCTGGTGTTGCAAGTACACAGGCAGGAGCTCAGGGATTTGTTCAACGTCTTGTAATGCAAACAGTGAGTTTCTATCCTAGAGTTCAAGCGCATTTTCCCTTTCCGCGATTTTTGAAGAGGCTTAGGATGTGAGCGCCAATTTTTCGGCAATTTGGAGTCCCAACGCTTTCGCGGTTTGCACACTTGATATAAAATCATAAAATCGTTTCCAAATATGCTCTACCAAGTGGTAAACACTTTCTTCAGGTCCTTGATGTTCTCGAGAGGCAAGCCCGTAGCGCCTTCCTACCTGATACTGTGATCTCGAGCATTTTAGATCAACTTACTGTTAACATTCGATATGAACCATTGAACTGCCCAAACGCTGCTAATCCAGCGGATCAACGTGAGTCTTAGACATTGAACAGTGAAAATTCATTATTTTGAGCACGAACATGACAGGCACTAGAAAAGTAGAAAGATTAGGTTGGTAGAACACTAACTGCGATGTACAACTGAAATACGCCGTTTGGTATTACAGTCTTGAGAAGAATAGCAAATATACTTCGTTTCAATATGCAAATTTCTCTTTACCTTTTGATGTTAGTCCCGTATTATCACTTAACTGGAACTTAGGAAAGTACGTTGAGCAAAAAGCAGATTTAACCTATTTTTTCTATTTAAGTTTATAATGAGTGTAAGGCAAAAAGAGACAACTCACAACATCACGAATTCAACATTAGGGTTAAGAATCCTTCAAGCGTAGAATGCATAGTGGTTTCAAAGTCTCATGAAGAAGAGGCCTCAAAGATTAGGAGCGCAATTACAGTTACGCTTACCTACAAGCTAAGAACAAACATGCTAAAACGAGTTGAACCTCTCAGTACTAAACAGAGTATTGTAGAGGAACTCAATGTCAGCCATTACACTGTTTTCGCCTTCAAAATATGCTACAAAAGTGACCATGGTCTCAGTGCGGTTTGAAACCACATATTCACAATACCTTTTTTGAGAATGATGTAAAACTCAATGTATCAGATGAATATATGAAGGATCTCATATAAGAGAAAAGCTAGTAAACTAAAGTGCCTCTATTCTATTCATTTCTTTTCATAACGAAAAACGTGTATTCCACTACCCATAGTTTCTTGCAGTCAAGCAAGCAAACTCACCTAGCTGCAACATCGTCGGCAACACGGTGACGAGTGTTTGCACTGTACTGATGGATGATAAGACATGTGAGACAACAAAAGCCGGCGAAGCAACAGTAATGCCTATATCTGGAGCACATTTAACAATTTCTGGGACTCTCTCGGTACGACTTGTATCTTTGTTGTATAATTCGTTTTGTAAAAAATGTATATAGACCACAAACATCATCATGGCAAACTGGTCGAATATGATGTGGCAAAATGTGCTGAATCGAGCGGTCCGTATGCTGGCATCGGGTCCTTTTGCATCGCACTTCTCCACGGCATTTGGCACTATCAGCGGAAACTGAAATTGAGCATGATGTGATCGAGACAACATCGGCGTTCAGCCAATATCTGTTGCTGCATAAAAACAGCGATAAATTGGCAAGTTACATGGATGATGATTAGACAGATTAAGCAGTAAATTACATCAAAGTGCCCAATATGGTGTATTTGGAATTTACACATTTAGTAAAAAGTCGATTAGAGATATGCCAATGAAACATCACAGAAAAAACTTTCGTTGCTCATAAATCGTGAAGATGTTCGTAGTGTTGCCTTAGTATTGGCTATGAAGATACTGGTTACAGAAAAACAATATGAAAACAATGAAAATATTGGAGTAAAAAACTAAAATGGGATTAACATCTACAGTACGTTAAATACTAAGTTGTTAATTCAGAAAACCTATTGTCTGATAACCTCGGCAAGCTCCAGTAGTTTTTTGAATATCTTCTTGAGTCAGATAGGAGCTTTTCAACACCGTTCATTCAAACTCCCGACATTTCGGCAGTTTCGCCTTCTTTATAACCTACAAAGACATAACGCAGTAAGCCAAGCACCTCCAATGCTCATTAAGAAAAATCACTAGAGCCAAACTTCAATTGCATCAAGCACAAAATCAGCTGTCAACACACTTTGCTTTCTACAAGTCTGCTAAGTTGTTGCAGTGAAGACCACCTCACAGAGATTACATGGACTTGCAATATGTCTCCTCTCATAACAACAGTACCTTTTTTTATTTAAAACAGGCACGAAGTTAGTGCTTCTTTTTCCTCAGAATCTGGCGGCTAACGTTTCGGCGACAGCACTTTCGTCACTGTTTAATACAGAGTTATAGTAGAGCGATCACCGGTCTTGTGTGACACAATTTGAATAATTGGAAATAACACAACAGTTCGATAGTGAACCCAGTCATGCTGATGGATATTGTGTATTGGATGATCAAACACATTTCTTTCAACTGAACCACTTTTATCAGTGGTCTGATGTTACAGATATACCCAATAATGAGTACTGACGTGCAACATGGACTACCTTACGCCAAACAGTTGACGGTTGGTTGCTGGCAGATAGATGCGTTGTAACGTAGAAAGAGTGACGGGCAAAACGGTCAGCGGTAGTGCAACGAGTTCGAGCACACGTCCACGTATAAGGTGAAATGCGGTCTAAGTCCCGGCTAACGCAAAAGCTTTTGAAGATCACTCTGCATCATTGGGTATGTCAATAACAAAAATGTTGAACCGGATTCTCTAGTGATCGCATCAGCAGTCGTTTTGTTCGCAAATCGACCTGTGGTCGTCGCCTCATTCTACTATGAAGTGATGCGCTTGCAGTGGAGAACTCTGAACGATATTGGTTGACTGGCATGCTCCCGAGCGCTCTGCGTCTTTGCCAGTTTGTTTACTTCGGGCATGTGAGATGTGTGTGAGACCGACCCCTCCACATCCTGCGTCTCTCTCTCCACGATCAGTATATAAGGACTGGACTGATCAGTCTATTCGTTCCACCCCACACCTGAACTCATCGCTTCCGACTATTCTTCGACTGCATCCGTCAAATGCAACCACTATTTTCTCGTAGCCGCAGTGGCTTTTGCTTTCTCCTCATATCTTGTAAACACATTGATTTAGTTACCCTTAAAATTGTTTTTGCGTACATTTGGTTTCATCGGTGCGTTGATTCTGTGTTGTTGTATAGTTTATATGGTTTGTGGATCCAAGGTTGAGATTTAACGATGGAACAAATCCTAAAGAAACACAACGGTTTTGCATGTCGGAATTCTTCGCTACGTGGTACTTTTTTTTATCACCAAGCTCATCGTGTTGTCGACATCCGTTTAAAGACATATTGCCCATTGAAAGATACTAGGTTCCTTCATAAGTTTTGACATTAGAGCAATGAACACCATATTTGACCAAAGTGAGTGGAATTGCCTAACAACACTATTCAAAGCATTCGTCATCTACCTGAACGCATTTCTACTATCTTTCAGGCAACAACCCTATACCGCACTTACGGGATTTGTCATCCTTGATCTAAAAGAAAGAAACTTCTCAGCCCTCTGCGCAATTGATTGATGTCTTGGACTTCTTTTGCTGAGGATGTGCTCTTGCGACCGGAAGAGCTAATAGTCAGACTGCGACAAATCAAGACTGTGAGGTGGGTGATCCGACAACCCCCATCCCAGTTCGGTTAACTCCTTCTTCGTCAGTTTGACGGCATGCAGCCTTGCGTTATCTTGAAATAGGATGAGATTGTAGCGTTTATGGTCGAATTTGGTGCCAATAGAAAGCCTAGTAACTTCTGTACAAAGCGGCAATAATTCGCTGCTTGAGAGAGGGCACAAATGTGTTCAAACTGATGGCACGTATTTTGAGTAGTTTTGTTGAGCATTTTTGAATACTTGTGGTTAAGAAATATGGTGCTTACTGCTCTGGTACCAAAACTTATAAGAAGATCAATAGAGTTTGCGTAGTCTCAGGAAAGATACGGTCGCTGATGAAGGTCACCTGCCACTAGCGATTGCTTTGTATTTTGAACTGGTATATATCATTCTATGGCAAGCCACTTGTGTTTCAACTCTAGGCTGTGATTGTATTAGAACATTTATTGTGGAAGTATAATTGTGAGCGGTTGTTTGATGTAGAATGCAAATAGCGTATTCGCCTCATACATGTTGTCGGTCACACAGTACCTAGGTGATCCACACGACCTTACACAAATTTTGCTCAGCTAGAAACCAAGATGAACTTATGCAGATCCTGTGTAAATAAGACATTATGGTTATCATTTGAATATGCTTTTGATCTAGTGATCCATATCACCGGCAGGTATTTCATAATCACTTGCTGCATAGATTCCGTATGTGCTAGAAGTGATCATCCAGTCATGCATGGTAGATTCATCTGTTAACTTGCATAGCAACATTTCTTCTAATTTCACTCTGCGAGTTTCCAACAATTATATATCTTACTCGCTTCGCGTTGTATTAAAAACTAGTCGTATCTTTTTGCTCTCTTTCTATGTGAGTTAATCAATTTTTGTTTGCAGATTATATTGTGATTGATTTTAAATACGGTGAGGTTTAATTGCTTAGGTTACAAACATGAAACAGATAAAAGGCTTACTTACAAAACCTGCTGAGCAAATTGAAATCCACTCTGTGCGATGGTTCTTCCAATCTGGCTTTGCTAAAAGTTTTGTTCATTCATTCTGAACAGTAGTTTTGAATATTCACCATTTCCTTCCGTCATTTAAAATTCCTGTTCAGATTATCGTCGTTGCTACAATCTGTTGGTAGATCTTTTGTGTTAGACGACGACAAATGATTACTGGCCCCATTTGCTGAAAAAGAATTTATTTCGGAAGTGCTAGTAACAATCCGAAAGTTAAATCTCTGGCATGGCTGATTTTTCAAGTTATCCTTTCATAAAGATGTAGAATCCGATATAAATTATGTTTCACACTCGCCGTGACCCTTCATTTCATCACGTTTATAAAGAAGTAGTAAAGGCATGTGAGCGTACAGGCAAAATCTCGTAGTATCTGCATCAAACGTTTTATTCGAAGTTTTTTTCAAAGCGGAAAAAAATTCCCAGTTGAATAACAAGTTAAACCAAATATGTCAAACGCGATCGATCCGCCCTCGTAGATTGACCGCTAAACAAGTCGCCATGTGTGAAACTCGATCTTATCTTATCTACTACACTGCAGCAAAACTGTCTTTCTACGAAATAAGCGTGCTTTTGAATAACTGAAACATACGCTATCGAATGACTATTAGTAGTGCAAAGAAAGAGCTCTGTCCGAAAAGTTGTAGAACAAAAATTTTCTTTTCTCCCGTATGCACTATCAAAAGAGCAATTCTAAGAAGCAAGCACATTTCTGAGTTCTTCATGACTTGGGCCATCGAAAGAATCTAGCAGTCTAAGAAAGCAGTTTTATCAGCGAAAAAGGCTAGATAAGAAAAGAAAACGCGTGGTCGTATAAAATGTAATTTATTCTAAATTTTACACCGTTGTAAAATGGTGTTTTGGAAAATTGGATGCGTGCGACTTTAGCAAGAGATTTAACCTATCGAATGATCACTGAGACTCCTATGAGAAATTCTTGTCCAGCGAATGAGGTCGAATTTTCAATTGTCGCCGTCTAACCGAAAGCTGCACTATTGGTCATCAGTAATTTTCCATTGCGCTCGGGTTAATAGCTAGAAAGTTGTGAGTATCTGAAAAGAGCCAAATGACAGCTGTAACTGTAAACTGAAAATGTTAGTTGACTCCATGCAAATCTTCTCACCTATTCGATGTAGCAGAGCAGGATTCCAGCTAATTCAGTGGTAAGCACATGTTTTTGGAATGGGTGAAATGAAGGTTTAATTTCTGCCCTAGCTTCAAAGTCTTGCACATTACCCAACAATCTCAAATATACAGTTCCAAGAACATGGCACTCCTATAAATTGTAAAATAAAAAATAATCGAGATTTCTCAAAAAGACTGATGATGTGTAAACTACGGGGCTAATTCCTTCTCAGCTCTCGAACGGTAACTCAAAATGTTCTTAGATTATTCACTACATACGAAATCTTCCAGTGTGTTGGATATAGCCTCCACTGAGCTGAGAGGCTTTATTACTAAAAGGATGCAACCGATTGCAACAAAATACTGATCAGCGCTTAGTGATGCTAACGCAAATGTTCTAAAACCCAAAAAAGGGGAAGAAGCAAACCTTGGATTAGAACCAAAACGGTGCATTCTCCACATTTTTTGACCAGTTCCTTACTTGATCACCCTCCTCTGCACTGGTGTTACTTTTTGAAAAAGGATGAAGATTAATGTTCTTCAGCGAGTTAACCTCCTAAGGACCAGTGTTGATAGGCAGGCGGCATTGCCCCTTCGCTTTCCCACGAAACCGACTTCCTTTGTGCATCCTTGTTCAGCTGCATGCCTGCGCTCCTAGGAGATCCGACACCGTCATTACAATACCTGAGTAAGACTCGATGTCGTGCGGTGCAAGGCTTCTCAATTCCCTTAGACGGATAAATGTGGTTGCTTCCTAGATAACCTTTCGATAACGATATGCGCTGGTTTTGAGCCGTATAAAGATCTTATTCATGGCATGTCATCACGGGCGAGCTCTACAATTTCTCCATGTTCAAATTTGCTGTTTCCACTACGAGTACATGATCCACTAGCCTTAGCATATCACTTTTTCAGATGGTTGAGAGCTCTAATGATTATATCGAGAATTAAAGTTCCTCAGCGAGTCTTTCTAAACTAAGAAGTTTGCGTTTATTGCTTTCGATAGACTACATACAAACTTCAAGCCTGTGTCTGAGTCGCTTCTGGATAAAATTCAGCTTCCTTACTTTCTGGTCCTCTGTTTCTGCTATACTTGGTTGTATTGCAGTTTCTGAAAACTATACGAGATTCAGTGTTGCGCTATTAATTTACAGCTGTCCATTTGTGCTGCCATTTTTTGAATTCTTCGCGTTTGAAATTCCTTTAGCCGAGAACATTTCGATTCTATTGGAAACATATACGTTTTTGCTAGTTTTGCTATATGGCTGTTCGTTGAATTATGCTGATACTTATCTCATAGAGCACACTTTGGCAACTCCGCAGCTAAATTTGTGTTCTAAGAAGGTCAACGAGTGTGTTGTACAAACGTAAATAAATGTGTCTCATATTCAAATTCGTCTTATTACATAAGAGCTGCTGTGCACAGAAATTATATGAGCGTCTAAAGAATATTCTGGAGTTTTAGAGTAATAAGAAAGCTTGAAAAATCCCGAAACAAAGAAGAAATTCCTGCAAAATAGTGAAAATCGAGCGCCGTGTGCGATCTATTAGATACAGTGCTCAAAAGGTTTATCAAGCCGAGGTTAAATGAAAGTCTGCAATCAAAATGCAACAGCTTGAAAATCATTGATCAATAAAGTAATATTTGATTACCATATTGTTTCTGCAGTTTAGAACACTTTTCCCAACATATGTTTTTCCATTTATGGTCTCTAGTATCAAACACAAGGTTAAGTCGGTAGATTTCTGATAAAATAACGATTGTGCTTTTCACTGTCAATTGGAATTCGGTGACCAACCATTACATTCTTTTGCAAACGGAAATACTGTAAAAGTTCTCATTTTTAAACACTCAAGTCATATCGAGACACGAAGACCCTTATCTGTATTTCGTCCTCATGGGCTGAGAAGCCGCATTAGCCTACACTCGATTCAAAAAATTTTTGCTAACACAACATGAAGAGAATTTCAGAATTTTTCTACTAACAGTATATCGTTTTACGCATAGAGGCGTGAGCGCTTTTATGAACAAATTTTATTTCTCACTCGTAGATCCTTTTGTAAAAGACACAAAATGATAGTTTCAAGTCATCACACAGTAAATGACAAATCTCTGAAGTGGCGTTTGAGTTTTTCCACTCTCTAATAATGATGATGCTAGAAAGCTACTGAGCGGTTGTTCACGTAGGAAACATTACCATAGGCGTTTGAGCTCCTAATATCACAAACCTAGGCCGGCCGATGTTCTTACTTGCGGTTCTTTCAAGAAGCAAGCATCATTCACTTCCAATTCTCACTGCACCTCACAATACTACGCTTTATTAATGGGCATACACAAGGTTGTCGTAATCTCTCTAATATGGCTGACGCTTTGAAGACTTCGCTTTCAACAGAGCCCGATTACTTAAGCCAAGCTCCCATAGTTGGTGCTCTTCTCAGAATGTTTGTTTTCGTAGTTCCAAGGTTGACGTGAACCGAGTAGAGTGAAACACACATGAATCAAGTAGTGTCTCTAGCTTTTTCTTTTCACACAGTAGTTTAGCCACGATAAAGTGATTTAAAGTCCACTTGACGCCAGTCGACATCAAATAACGTTGAACAATTCTATTTTTACGAACTTCCATAGAACAATTTTATGAACATATCTGATGAAAGTTGGCAACCTAATTCAGCATTGTTCTCAGGGTAATGGGAGTTTGTGATGGCAAAACATGCTGCGATTTTTATTTGCCTGGCAATGATATTTTAAGCCAGGCATGTGGTCAGTTATTGAGCAACTTATGGAGCCCGATACATATGTTTTGACCTTAACAGTCTCATCAGTTGGGCGGTACCCTTTGCCTTTTGGTAGTCCTCTCGGAGTGCTCAAAAGAAGGCGAACTGTGTTCAGAAATTTAGCCAAAACGAAACAGGACTGATATATCACGAAGCTCTTATGAGCCGGAACTGTCACAGACCGAAATGGCTATGACGTGGAACCGCTAAAAATTAGGATTGCTCATTCAGCTTCATTCGGCGTTCATAAAAAGCTCATAACAGAACCAATGATTTCATAGCCCTGACGATGCTTTCGATTTATGGAACACACGGAACAGAGTTAAAATTACTTTATAGCCCAACTTTCCTTCAATATTGACAATACTTATCATTATTAATAGTTTCTCTATGATTCGAGATGGTACGTGATTGACAAATATAAGTTATTCGATCAACGTTTCGAAGACTATTCAGAAGTTCTCAACTGTTGAATGACCCACTGAAACGAATTTGAAGTCGACAACGAAGACAATGATTTACAGGGTAACGAACGACTGTGAATAGTCGTCTTGATTTATCGCCTCTGAAGAAAATGAAGGCGTCAAATGTTAGCAGAATAAATTCTATAGTTGACCGGAAATCATCTTTATTTGACCGACAATTGCGGTGTTACGATGTTTAAATAAACCCAATGATGTAGAGTGGTGTGCAAAAACGTTGCGTCAGGCGGGATTTGAACCAACATCTTACTCTTTCCTCTGTTCTTGTTCTAATTAGTCAATTGCGAATGTTTTGTTTCCGTGGAAGCCGGGATTTTATGTCGCGGCGTCAGAAATGAGAAATCGTTAGTGCTAATCGAAATTCGTTGCCACTTGAGGCGTCGTGCATTCGCTGATTTATTTTTAGAATTATCGTTTCGGCGTAGCGTGCTCTCATTTGAGAAAAGAAGCATTCAACCTCGCCGACCAATTCATTGTGCTTCGAAACGGCGCAGTCTATCATAAAACGCGCTTCAAAAGCATTGCTTTGAATTAGGCGACTCGGAAACCTCTAGAGCTCTTAAAGTTTCAAAAGTGCTCACATCGTTTTCACTCAGGTGAAAGTGCTGATTGCCAAATCGCAATAGCCTTTGAAACCATCTGATCTGAAAGTGGAATATTTGTTCTCGAATGGTTCTGTAATATTTACTCGGATATTTTGGAGATAAAATTGGAAAATCGTACAAATATGGCGAGACCCCTGACGAGTCTGTTCATAATTTTGTTGCTAGTTATATCTCAACAGTGTTGGGATGTGGAGTGATGCCTGCTGGTCAAGGTAATGTACACAAAAATGTCTTTGTTCTAGATCATTTTAATCTTGCATGTAAGTTTATGAACACTTATGAGAATAATTATGTACTGAGCCTTTGAAGTTATCAAGCAAGCTGAAAACACTCAATAGGCATTTAAATTTGCGACTTCTAACTAACTAATGAAAGTGCTTCAAAATTTTTTTGCAGCGAGCACTGGAACGTTCACAGTCAACGGTTTTTCTTTACCAGTTGCGATGTCTTACACCGATATGCCAGCTTTCTGCTTGAGTTCCTGGCACTATACCTAATGAAGGAGCTCGGCATTTGTATCGCGTCTTGTAATGCAAACAGTGAGTTTGTAGCTCATAAATTTTGAGCGTTTTTTTCTTTATGCCTTTATTTCGGGTGCTTCGTTTAGACCACGCTCAAATTTCAATAGATCCTTTCATTATTATTTGAGCCAACTTGTCATGTGGTCTGGTAAGGGCTCTTGTACAGCCCGATACACATGTTTCGTCTCCTGTTTCGTTTCCTTTTTTGCTGTAATAGTAGTAACAATAGAGCCGTGCAAATTTTTTCAATTTATAAGCCTATGAATCCCTCATCAAGTGATCGTCGAATTGATTCATCCGTCGTTCTGCAACGATATCAGCTACCAAGCAGTGGCACAGCTCTCGTTACTATCCACAACGGACGAAGCGTCCTGGCTCGTCATCTCAGTTTCAGATAAAGCCCTTTGATCAGCGCCATTATGCCAATGCGGGAAGAAGACAACAGATACAACCGATTGTAGATTCTGCACAGCAGCTCACTTTCATGGCTGTCGACTGCAAGATAAGGAGGCAAAATAAGGATCTATTGAAACCATTACGAAATCTAAGTACGGGCAAGTAGTTACGTTGAAATTGTTGAAATATAGAAGATGTGATGGGTGGTGACCGGGAAAGTTCTCAGTTCATGAAGATTTCATGCTTACCAGCACGTTCAGTACTACTTAGTTATCGTGGCAATTACGAAACTTTTTTAAAGTTACCATTTGAATACACATCAAGTCTTTAATTCCTGCTGAAACCTCTTCGATGTGTTGTCCAGAGCTAACTTCACAAATATCGTAACCACTATGATTAGTTCAAAATGAGGCAGTAATGTACTGGCAGAATTGATTGTTGATGAACATAAAGGCAGGGCGTCCCTATTAAGCTCGCAACGATTGTTCAAGAGCTTTATAAGAATTTTGCAAGCAAAACGTCAACGTTCTATGACGATATTACTATTGACGTGAGAAGAGGGGTTTGACAAAGCAATAGCTCTTGCAAAACCTATTCTTTAAAGCCATTTGAAGCGCCATGCGAACATTAGAATGGAGCCACATGGGATGAAAATCGGCTGTCGACAACCACACCTTCACTTCGATGATGGCATCGCTTCTACAACACTAAGCATCATCCAGGAAAAACGAATGTAGACGGATTTTGATGACGTTTGTGGAAAGATTAGTCCCGACTGAAGCCAACGAGAACGATGTTTATGAGGGAACAGATGGGATTATACGGACTGAATCTTCCAGCACACTCATCGAAATGATTACATCCGAATACTCTAGTTACGTTTGATTGGATGCAGATGTCGATATGATGAGAGATCTGACTTCAATGTTGAGTAGGACATAGCGAGGTGCTTAGTTAGAGAAAGAGGATCGAGGATGCCGTGACGAGAAAAAAGAACATTCGACTCCGTGCTCACCTTTTCAACTCATCAGTTAGTCCTGCCTTAACGCATGCTTCGAAAATAAGGTCGCTATGTAAACAGAGAAAAGAATCACTTGGTGCTTTTCAAAACACAGCCGAGAGGTCAACTACGAGGAAACGTATAGATAAAATCTTCATGAAATTGTGGTTTTCATCACTTTTCAGTCTGTGGGTTGCGACTGTTATTGAGCATATAGACATTGCCTTTCAATCAGCTATTCTTTCACCTAGTTATCACTTGTGTCACCTGTCGTCCCGTTGATCTCGAATGACTCGGGCGGGTACCAACACCACTTCCATTTTTCCCTATCGCGTGCAAGAGTAGCCCAGTGTGTCCTCTGCGCTCTAGGGATTCACTAATTATCATGTCTTTCTTCTATGGCTTTCTGAAGAAATCGGACCATCGGGCGGTGGTCTTCCTGTAGAGCGCTTGATATCCTGAAAAATCTAAATCCAGTCGGTAACGGCTCTCGGCGGTCGGTTGTTGTTGAAGCGCATCACATGCCCGGCCCACTTTATTTTTGATATCCTGGCGTATAGAACTTTGATCTTTGATCACCTCGTCATAAGCGGTTAATATAGTCTGAGAGAATGTTTTGAGCCTTCAGAGATTGTTATGTCAGTGGCTACGTATGTTCCGCCACTCTCACCTGTCATCACAGCCACATTTGCTTGGCGATAAGTAGTCTGTGTTTTTAGATTTGCACAAGCTTTAGTTGTCCTCTGAAATTAATCACAGCTTCGGTGGCTTTCGGAGAACTGCAATTAATAGGAGACTCACTGTAATCAGTACGGAAGTTGTGTCAAATTTTTCATACCTATAGAGGACGTAGTGTCAAGTTTGGTTTGCTGAGTGGAATACGAAAAAGTTTCTCGTTTGATGTCAACTTTTTTGTTTTTAAAAGCAAAAAATACTTTCTTGGTAGCTAAAATATTTGAGAGACTGTGAAGCAAGAGGGCATTATAAAAAAGACATCACTCTATTGATTGATGCGCGTGAATGATATGCGTCTATTATTTAAATGTGTTACTGTTACGGTCTAATATGCTAGTGAATTGCTGTTTGCACTTGATAGTACTTTGCAACCAATTTTTAGCAAATTTTCATTGAAGAAATGTGCTCAGGAGCTTTTCTCAGATTGCCAAGCACGAAGAAGAGTTTCCGTACCTTCTCCCATTCTCGCTCGATTAGCTTTAAACTACCTCGTAATAAGTGCACCTAGTGTTAGATGGAAAAATTCCGGAACAAGTCGAACTGAGCATGAACAACGTAGCCTCTATATCGTTCACTGAAGCCTTCATCTATGGACACTGTAGTGTATATATCAAGTCTTAGGTTAAAGAACAGGTTTCTTGAAACCCGTTCAAAATTCAAAGTTTATGCATAAATCCAAGTAGAAACAATAGTAAAAAAGAGTGGTGACAAAACTAAAGTCAGTAGTGCAACGGGTTGGGCCATGCGCTCGTGAATAAAATGCGATGCAGATTCAATTCCCGCCTGACGCAAAAGTTTTGCACATCACTCTACATCACTGGGTATACGTGTAACATCGTAACACCACTGAAAGCGGTCAAACAAAAGAATTTTATTTGATCAAACAACAATAGGTACTCTGCAAAATGAAGATCATCATTATCCACGGTTTTCTGCCAACGATCTGCAAGCCTGCGGATCTGCTCGTAATCGCCATTTCTTGGGCTTTGAGTCAAAAAACTCCTGAGATGCCTCTCCAGCTTGATTAAATGCCTTGAATCGGCGTGCACGCACGGAACGTTCCACTGAACGGAAAGGCGGACGATAATCGGACTTCACAGCATTTGGATTGTAGGCTGCGTGTGGCAACGCCTCGACTCCCACCAATCCATCCAATTTTCCTTAGTCTTCTTTGCTATGTGAGGCTTGCCATTGTCTTGCTAAAACAGCACACGCTCTCGAAGAATCAATGTCGGGTACTTTTCCTCAAACCATCGTAGACTCCGTCCAGCTGCTCGCAGTAGAGTTCGGCATTAATGGCCCACAGAACTTCTTCGCAGCATCTCTTGTCCAATCTGTCGCCTCCGGCCATAGCCTATCAAAATTCGAAGCTCAATTCTGTCCATCGCAATCATTTGAATCGCCGAAGAGTAGATCGAAATTTGATGCACTATAATTAGCGTTGCCGTGGGAGTTTCTTATGGAAATATTTCTAAAATATGCTCATGGATTTACAATGACCGATACTGTGTGAAGCAAAAACAAAGTTCAAATTTTTGCGGGTGTCAAAGAACTTTCCCTAAACCTGTTATACAGCTCAATGAGAAACCCTTTGAAGACAAATTTCCGTTTAACTTATACTGCTTCACACACCTGCGCTCCAGTTGGAAAAGCACACTACAAACAAGATATCGGATCAGCCGATGCCGCCCAAGCTGATAGTGAGTACAGCTAATTTCTCGGTGATTTTTGCCTTCGATGTTGAAAGATTGAGACTTACTTGATAGGCTGATGCAGTGCTTAGTGACTGGCAATGAATTCTCTTAAATAAATCTTCAGATTTTAGTAGACAAGTCTATTTCTATCTGCATAAAGTCATTCGTAACCGGAAATGAAATCGTTTTGAATAATCTCATTTCGTCCTGATCAGCAATTTCTTTGACCTTCCAATCAATTTCTGTACGACTTGCCTTCTACCGTGTCTTCGTCCTTTCTTTATTCTCTCCTTTTTCTTCTTAATTTTAACAAGTAATATTAATTCTGGGGGCGAATTGGCCGAATGATTGTGATGCTCCTCACAGCGCGCATGGACTCAGGCCCCGCCCCTCCTCCCAAACTTTCTCCGGCAGTCAACAAAAACGCCTTATGGAACGCGATAGCCAGGCTATCCTCGAGGTTCCAAGGAGACTCGCTCAATCAGTATTCTGCGTTATTCAAGAAGAAGACGAAAAAACTAACTGAATGCTAAACGTATTGGGTCGCTCAGTGAAAAAGAAAACTGTGAAGGCCGATCAATAAAGTCAAAATAATTTAAATAACTCATCTCACACAAAGTTATTTTGTCACTTGATGTGACCCGCATCACAGTTTTTTCTTTTGTGTGCGGATCCTAGTACTTCTAGCATTCAATCCGTATCGATTCTCTGTCTTCCTGATCGTCTCGAAAGACTAGTCGAGCACGTCTCTTACAATGTCAAGGATAGCCTGGCTCTGGGGCTCCCAGAAAACGTTTGTTGTTGATTGTTGGAGTGCTGAAGGATGGGGATCAGCGCCACGCCGCTCCACGACGAGATTTACAACCACTCGGCCACGGCTCTGCATGAGTCAAAGTAACACTTCAAAATTCTTTTATTTTATTTGTTTCACCACGACGCGTTACCGTAACTTACTGCTGGATCCCAGCTCTTCTTGCATCGATGCATTGTTTCTTCGCATCCACCGTCCACAACGATCTTTGAGCAATCCATGTGTTGCTTCAGTTGCTATTTGAGGATTTGAGCATTTTGGTGAATGTCGTAAAATGCTGATCGAGACGATTCTCCTCGCAACCTTGGAGATAGTCGAGCTAAGACATTCAGTTGATTTTTCAAATGAGGGAAGTTTTCTGTCGGCGAAGACGGCGACAAATGAATATTCGATTTCACCCGCTGGACAAGAACTTTTCATAAGAATGTCAGTAATTATTTGAAGGATTAAATATCTGGCTAGCTAGTTACCTGGCCGTTTTTGAAAAGACTCTTCTGTAGCGCTGTGAATTCCGAAATAAAAATATGTTTTACATCAGCTGCACAAACCAACCATTACCTCTTTGGAAGCAAGAAAGCACATGAGCGTGTAGAGAAAATCTCTTAGTATCGCAGTCTATCGTTCTATTAGGAGTTTCTTTCGAAGCGGAGAAACGATTCCTCATCGAATGGTAGAAATCGCACTTCAATGTGACCCGCCGAAGCTCCCTAGCTTGATCGATAACGAGCCGCCCGCATCAAATCTGCGGCCACCATACCCCCGATCGTAGATTAGCCTGTCAACAAGTATGCCGAACATGTGAAACCAGATCTCATTCCCTCTCCTGTACTGCAGAGAAACGGTTCTTCCGGAAAATAAGCACAGCGTTGGAATATTTAAATAGTACGCTATCGAATGGTTATCAATAGTTTGAGGAAAGAGCTCTGTCTCGCGAAAAGATTGCGTGTGTGGAATACAAACGTCTTCTTTCTGTTGCAGCGTTATACAAGGGCTTTCTCGGAAAATGGTCACGTGGCGCAGTAGCCAAGAGATTCAAGCTTTCGAATGGTTACTGAGACTCATATGAAAAGTTTCTGTGCAGCGAATGGGGTCGAATATTCAGATGTGGCCGTCTAACGGAAAAGTACCCAAGGTAAAAGGTACAAATGAGCGTTAGGGAGAGGGAATGGAACTAGTCACTCATTCATCACTTCACTTCCTTATACACCGTATCGCTTAACCACTGCGCCACCTCGTTCTCACGATGTGTTGAGATATTTTGTTTCGCTCGACACAGTTCAACAACACATTGTGATACATTAAAGTGAGATTCATTTTTTGCTGTGATCTATAGCTAACGATCGATGTCTCTTTCTCGATATTTTACTGTTCCATAGCAACTGATCTACAGCGTTAAGGCGTTGAAAAAGTAGTGCGGCTTATGCGCTGCTGGAATTCGCCGTCCGATTTTGAAATACAATGAGAAACCGAAATTACGGCAAACCCGGGAACGTCGGATTACAGTTGCTTTTGCACGAGCCAGTATTCTCACTATCGTTCCTGATCAACATGACTCAGCAACGTGAAGTTATCGCTTTCTTTACCTATCGATCTCCTACCCTCTCTTTCGACGATTTCAGCTGTTATCGTCAAAAGTGAGTCGTGTGCTAAGTGGTCAGATGGCTTTGGTCACAGGTGCGAGCAGAGGAGTAGGTGAGTTTGCCACTCGATTTATGCCTCGGCTCACTTTTTTGGCTTTTATCGTCGCGAATGGACGATATGATCCAGCTTGTCAGGTTGTTCCAGTGCTTAAATGTGATGCAAAATGCTGACCTTGTTAGAATTTAAGTTCATAGCGCTGCCAAAAAGGATGGACGAATGAAAAACCAATCTCGTTCGCTGGGGAACTCTTTGTGCGAGTATTAGTAACCATGCGAAAGCTGAGACTTTAGGTTACAGCCCCACATCGCCTGTTATCCAAAAAAAGATTTTTTTTCTACCCGATTATGAGGGAACAAATAATAGACCGATCTCATTTGCTGGAGAGGAGCTTTTTATAGGGGTCTGTAAAATTCGAACGCTGAGACTTTAGGCTATAGCCCCATGTCGTCGGTTATTCAAAATACCCTATTCAATAGAAGACGCATCCAGAAAAAAAATCACGCTTTACCCGCCGTGCGCCTTCATTTCTATAAGCATGTGATTCGCTGGAAAGCACGAAAAGCATATCAGCTTGTAGAGAATTTTCCATAGTATCAGAATCATACGTTTTTATTTGAAGTTTCTGTCGAGGCGGTGAAAAAATCTCAAATTGAATAACAATATTTCAAACGCGACCGATCACCCCCTCCTTCCCACCCCTGCTTCGTTAATTATACGGAAAACAAGGTTGTCGGAAATGCAAAACTCCACCGATTTTCTCTGTGAGCGGTATTTCTAGAAAACGAGCGCAATGTGGGAATAATTGAAACTCACGACATCGATTGATTACCAATAATCTAAAAACGAGCTCTGTCATGCGAGGTTTGGAGAGCAAATATTTTCCTTCTCCTGCACCGCTGTTAAAATAGCTTTTCCAAAAAGCAAACATATTTTTGAGCTCATCGAAACTTGTGCTGTCGAATAAGGACTAGCACGCTGAGAAAGGAATTGTTTTGTGGAATATAATTATATAGCGTTATAAGAGGTTGTTTTCAAAAACCAGCCATATGGGGATCTAGACAGAGATTTAAGCTTTCGAATCGTTACTAACATTCCTATGAAAGCTTCTTCTCCAGCGAATGAAGTTGGTTTTTCATTTTTTCACTTACATTCAGAAAGAACCAGCCTATTTTGACGTTTCTACAAAAAATATTTCTTGCGTTACCAAAGAAAGAGCTCTGTCCAGCGAAAAATATGCCCTTCTGCAACGCAAGAAAGCTTCTTTAGACTTCAAAAAAAAAAAAAACTTTTCTTTCAAACCGGTGACTGGCTGCATTCTGAAACTTCAGCTTTCGAATGGTCACTACTGATACTCCTATAAAAAGTTACTCTCCAGCGATGAGATCGTCTTTCATTTGTTCCTTTAACTCGAAAGAACCGATTTTTCATCTTGAATTCATGCATTACTCGAAAGACGAATTTTTGGCGATTTCGATACTATGCTTGTTTTTTGGAATATTTCTGATTAGTGCGCGTAGCAGCAGAAATAAAATCTCACACCCGGGGCTATTTTCGCACGTGAGAGTTATATATGCTCAAAAAGTATATGAGCGTGTTGAGCAAATCGGAAGTGCCAGAATAATACAGAAACTAGAAGGGTTTTTCTCGGGAACAAGGAGAAAAAATTCCTATCATTTAACGAAAATCACGCCGTTTGTGAAAATCGATCATTTGCAACTCGTAAAGGGTTCAGAAACATTTGTTGTCGATTTTTTATACCTTAATCCATGAGGGCCGACGTGTACCACCTGTGGTACACGTGTATTTGAAGGCCTTTCTCGCTGGGCATGGGTTTTTACTTAGACACTTAGTGATCATTTGGAAGTTCAAAACTTTTCGATTTGATTTTTGGAAAAGCCTATTTATTACGTTGTAGCAGCGAAAATAAAATTATATTTCACACTCAGTTTGCTTTATTTGCTCGGCTGAGGCTTGTATTTGGCTCTTCACCAAACTTGTAGCCCAAATCAAGAGGATTTCGATGCTGTAATTGGCTTCTTGAAAGGTTGGATGTAGCACAACAAGAACTTTCGTAGTGTAGTGGTTAAGACGCGATTGCTTTATAGGTGTGAAGCGGGTTTAAGTACTCCCGAGGTTCTAAATTTGCAAATCACTCAACCCCTGGGGAAGTTGGGAACGTTTTTGCCCTCGCATGTTCACAGCAGCTCAAAATTCACACAGAAAGTTTTGAAATTCGAGGATTTCTAGGGAGAGGCATAGCTCTACAGCTAAGCCAATCCGGATTGACGGTCTACATTACCGGTAGGAAACCGACGAATAGTCTGCAGCGTCAGTATCGAAATCTTCCAACACTCGAGACGACTGCGGACTGTCGGTCTCTTATGTAAACGTTTATCTACGAATTACGGACATCGGTTAATTGCTTGGTTGTATTTTGGAGACATTCGAAATCGAGGTGGTGTGGCAGTTCCGGTCTATTGTGACCATACCGGTCATGCAGAGATTGCCGAGATTTTCGATCGTGTCCATAAGGAAAATGGAGGAGCTCTCAACATCTTAGTAAACGCTGCTTACTCAGGTGTCCAGGTTACTCTCTGCCATTTATTTAAATCTTATGCTGTTCCTACACCGGGCATCTCAAATTCAATTGATTATCATGAAACTATTTATTGTTATTTTCTCAAGGACATGGCTGATGCTGGTTTTGCTCCATTTCTTGAAGCAGATCCTTTGCTTTGAGATTCGGTTAATAATGTGGGATTACGGAACAGCTACGTCAGTTGTGTACATGCAGCTCGAGTGATTATGAAGAGAAAGTAAGGCCTCCATAGATCGTGGCTTATCTATTCTAGCCTTTTATGTGGTTTTCTTCGGCTATGAGGGTACAAGGTGAATATCCTCAATTGCTGGAAAGGAACTTTCCATGGAAGTGTTAGTAATCATTCGAAGTCATGAATCTCTGATTAGAGCCATACGTAACTGGTTTTTGGAAAAAACCTTCAATAGTGGTTTAAAATCCAAAATAAGATTTTTTTAACACATGCTTAATTTCCAGACAGAGCTTTTCCTAGGTTACTACTAATCATTCGATAGCGCAAGTTTCAGTGATTCTAAAGCTATGCTTCTTTTCTGAAAAGATGTTTCTCTGCAAAGCAGCAAGGAAAATAAGATTACATTTGCATGTGCAAGCAAGTGGCCTTGGGCAATTCACAAGTCGCTCCATGAGATGACCAGGTGAATTGACACGATAATTGATCGATCTTCGACCGGTCTTTTGAAGGTGCAATTTTCGATCATTAGGATCACTTTGATAGAATTCAAGGATCCAAGCGTCCCAATTGCTTCTAACAATGACTCGAAGACATTTGAATGCCACAAGATTTTCTCTACACGTTCATATGCTCGAAAATCGATCGATTATTGCGTCGGGCCACCTAGCCCCTCATCCAGCGACCTGTGTATTGGATAAACACAACATGATCGTGTACGCTAATTCAATCTTATTTTCTCCACTGCATTGCAGAGGTGCGGTCTTTTCAGAAAATAAGGGTAGCACTGGAATCACTGAATATTACGGTGTCGAACAAGTGTTGGTAGTCTAAGAAAAGCGTTTTGCCCGGCGAGAAATATGCGAAAGTGAAACATAGTTTTTCTGTGGATTTTACACCGATATGAAAGGGTCGTTTCGAAAATCGATAACGTAAGGCTGTAGCCAGATAATCAAGAATCCGGGTGATCACTAACACTGTTGAAAAACTTCTTTTCCACCTAAAAGGGTCGTTTCCTTAGCTTGACCTCTTAGAACCCAAAAGAACCTTTACTGTTAACTCTGACTTACTTTTTCTATGTATCGTAGCTTATTTATTCCAAACGTTTTATGGGAGGTTTATATAAACAGTCTAGAAAAAGATATGATTCATTCTACCAGCCATAAGCGCTCGACTGTGGTCACTGTAATATCGCAGGGTTTAGTCACTCGACTTGTGGTCATCTAAATAATTCGGCGCCGATTTCTATCTAGGTAGGGGCTGTAGACCCCTGCAAGAGATCCACTGAATCGAAAAGCATCGTGCTACTGATGAACTTGGAAAGGCTAAACTTTTAGCTGTCTAGCACTGTATAAGTACTCTAGTAGACCTTATGATATGCTCGAAACATATTGTCAGATGATTTTTAGATTAAACAGAACATTTAGCGGTGGTGTGATGTTATCATAATTCCATTGATGTGGCAAAACTTTTGCGTCAGTTAAGACTCGAACCCACATCTCACCTTATCCGGGGCGCATGCTCAAACCGTTGCACTACTGGCGCCTGTTTTGACACTGCTCTTTCTACGCTACAAAGCATCTATCTGTTACAAACCAACCGTACAACCGCTTAAAGCGCTTGAAGAAAGAATTCTGTTCAATCATCCAATACTCAATATCTGTCAGCGTCATTAGGTGCAATGTCGATAGCGAGTACGCAGGCCATACCTTTGACGGTTGGTTACTGACAGATAGCGTTGTAGCTTAGAAAGCGTGATGTCAAAGCAGACGTCAGTAGTGCAACGGTTTGAGCACGCGCCCACGGATAATGTGAAATGTGAGTTTGAGTTTCACTTGACGCAAAAGTTTTTTCACGTCTCTTTGCATCATTGGGTATATTTTAGATTGATTTTTGATTCATATGATTGACTTCTTTTAAAATCTCGTAATAAACATTCAAAATAATTCTAGAAAAGAATGTTTAAAGCCCAAACGAGGTTGGTACGCCAGGGCCATACACCGGTGTTTCGGAGGTTTTACTATGCCATCATCACATACGCCTCCCTCCTTGCTATAATGCAGGGCTTAATGAGGGGCGGGGGTCAGTGACGAGGAGGCCGACGGAAGTCAACCGGTCAGATAAGCAGATTTGCCCCTCCGTAGTAGTAATACGTGCGTTTTTGAGTGACTAATGTAGAGCCATTGATTTGTACGGTAAATACTTATGAAGTAATCAAAAAGTCAGCAAAAAATGGTAGCAAGGCGGTGGATTGTTATCCGACTGCAGGCGGCACTTGCTAGCGATGTGGCTGAAAAGCGCGTTCAACTTCCGCCTGCAGTCGGAAGTTTTGTATATCATTGAGCATCCTTGAATATCAATACGAAATAATAATTCGAAGTGAATTTTCGTTTTGGCGTATTAGCATTCCTATGCAATTACTTGTACGTTCAGATCAGGTCTGATTGTCAACATGTCATCTGCGGCCGGTCTACAGTACATATTCAATGTTCCGTATGGAGTTGGGAAAGCAGCGGTACGTCTCTCACATAGAGTTTTGAAGGTCATTGTTATTTTGTTGATGAGCTAAATATACAATTCTTAGGACCGACTTTCTGTCTATTACGGCATAGATTGGATGATACAGTGGCTAATGTTTGAGCAATTTCGCCTTCTTTAGAGCTTGGAACGTCCACATTGATCCGCAATTCAAACATAGGCACTTACATGTTAGACGGCGATAAATGAACATTTGACCTCAATCGCTGGATGGAAACTTTCCATAGGAGTGTAGTAATCATCCGATATCATAGGTATCTGGTTAGAGTCGCCTGTGGACGGTTTTTCAAAACACTCTTTTTTATAATTTGTAAGATCCGGAACAAAATTATGTTCTACACGACCACGAGTTTTTTCCTTTTTTTTCGCTTATATTTCGCTAAACAAAACTCCTTTTTTAGAATGCTTGTACTCTTGCAATCGCGAAAATCTCGAAGATTTCAAAAATGCGGTTGCCTTTTAGAAAAGTTTCTTCGATAGTGTTGTAGGAGAAAAAAAAAAGATTTATGCTCTTTTAAAAGAACAATACTCCGCACCTGAATAGAGTCCCCTTCAAATTACCATTTATATCAAACGAGATTAGTAGCGCGGTTAAAAGGTGCCTGAAAAGATGCGGTCTTGAAAATTCCGTGGTAATTATCGAAACCCCACCTCCCACCCTACGCCATCAGCTGATCCGCAATAGACTCTATGATCGATTGTGCAACACCAACAACTGTATGATCTGCCCCAACGGAAAAGAGGGAGATTGTATGAGATCAGGCACAATTTATTTGCTAACATGTAAAAACATGCGGGGAAGAATATATAGGCGAAACGGAAAGACCACTTTTCGTCCGCATAAAAGAACATCTAGACAGTAAATCTAAAATAGATAAAACCAAACCTTTAGGTTTACATAGGGCACAAAAACACAACAATAAGGATTTTGATGTGACTGTCACAATCCTGGCGCAGGAATCAAAAACATCCCACGCGCAAAACTCTTGAGGCATTTTGGATAAACGCCCAAAACCCCGAAATGAATCGGAAGGACGAGTGCGTCACCATCACGCGAGATCTCGCGCCCTTTCTTCGTTTGATCTTCTAACGTGACCTAGGCAGCATATAAATAAGACCATCCGATCATTCAAATAGACTAATACTATATACGTCCAGGCTCTGAAGAAGGCGGGTCGCCGAAAACGTCAGCCGAATTTCTACAACTGTTTTATCAACCTCGCGTCAGCTAATCAAGATAAGTTTTCTCCATTTTCATTTACCAAAAAGCCTTTTTACGACGCTGTAGGCATTATAAATAAAATTATGTCTCACACCCTGCTGCGCGCTTTCATTTTTTCTCACGCGTGTGACCCGATGCAAGCATAAAGAAGCATATAAATGTGTAGAGAAAACTTCGCAGTATCTCAGTCAACCGTTTTATATGGAGTTTCTTTCAAACCCAGAAAAAAATCCTAAGTCCCGCATATGTAACCCGTCGGGCATGCGATTGATCTCGCCCCCCACCCCCCCGCCGCGAGTTGGCCGGTAAACTAGCTACAAGCTCGCCGAATATGTGAACTTCCGCTTTATCTTCTCTCCTAAACTGCAGGCGGAACAGTTTTTTCCCAGAAAATGAGCACAGCGCTGGAATCATAGAAACCTACGTTATCGAATGATTACTAAAGTCTGAAGAGAGAGGCTCTGTCCGGCGAGGTGAAAAGCATAAATCTTTTTTTTTTCTCCTACAACACTATCGAAGAAAACTTTTCTAAAAGGCAACCGCATTTTTGAAATCTTCGAGATTTTCGCGATTGCAAGAGTACAAGCATTCTAAAAAAGGAGTTTTGTTTAGCGAAATATAAGCGAAAAAAAAGGAAAAAACTCGTGGTCGTGTAGAACATAATTTTGTTCCGGATCTTACAAATTATAAAAAAGAGTGTTTTGAAAAACCGTCCACAGGCGACTCTAACCAGATACCTATGATATCGGATGATTACTACACTCCTATGGAAAGTTTCCATCCAGCGATTGAGGTCAAATGTTCATTTATCGCCGTCTAACATGTAAGTGCCTATGTTTGAATTGCGGATCAATGTGGACGTTCCAAGCTCTAAAGAAGGCGAAATTGCTCAAACATTAGCCACTGTATCATCCAATCTATGCCGTAATAGACAGAAAGTCGGTCCTAAGAATTGTATATTTAGCTCATCAACAAAATAACAATGACCTTCAAAACTCTATGTGAGAGACGTACCGCTGCTTTCCCAACTCCATACGGAACATTGAATATGTACTGTAGACCGGCCGCAGATGACATGTTGACAATCAGACCTGATCTGAACGTACAAGTAATTGCATAGGAATGCTAATACGCCAAAACGAAAATTCACTTCGAATTATTATTTCGTATTGATATTCAAGGATGCTCAATGATATACAAAACTTCCGACTGCAGGCGGAAGTTGAACGCGCTTTTCAGCCACATCGCTAGCAAGTGCCGCCTGCAGTCGGATAACAATCCACCGCCTTGCTACCATTTTTTGCTGACTTTTTGATTACTTCATAAGTATTTACCGTACAAATCAATGGCTCTACATTAGTCACTCAAAAACGCACGTATTACTACTACGGAGGGGCAAATCTGCTTATCTGACCGGTTGACTTCCGTCGGCCTCCTCGTCACTGACCCCCGCCCCTCATTAAGCCCTGCATTATAGCAAGGAGGGAGGCGTATGTGATGATGGCATAGTAAAACCTCCGAAACACCGGTGTATGGCCCTGGCGTACCAACCTCGTTTGGGCTTTAAACATTCTTTTCTAGAATTATTTTGAATGTTTATTACGAGATTTTAAAAGAAGTCAATCATATGAATCAAAAATCAATCTAAAATATACCCAATGATGCAAAGAGACGTGAAAAAACTTTTGCGTCAAGTGAAACTCAAACTCACATTTCACATTATCCGTGGGCGCGTGCTCAAACCGTTGCACTACTGACGTCTGCTTTGACATCACGCTTTCTAAGCTACAACGCTATCTGTCAGTAACCAACCGTCAAAGGTATGGCCTGCGTACTCGCTATCGACATTGCACCTAATGACGCTGACAGATATTGAGTATTGGATGATTGAACAGAATTCTTTCTTCAAGCGCTTTAAGCGGTTGTACGGTTGGTTTGTAACAGATAGATGCTTTGTAGCGTAGAAAGAGCAGTGTCAAAACAGGCGCCAGTAGTGCAACGGTTTGAGCATGCGCCCCGGATAAGGTGAGATGTGGGTTCGAGTCTTAACTGACGCAAAAGTTTTGCCACATCAATGGAATTATGATAACATCACACCACCGCTAAATGTTCTGTTTAATCTAAAAATCATCTGACAATATGTTTCGAGCATATCATAAGGTCTACTAGAGTACTTATACAGTGCTAGACAGCTAAAAGTTTAGCCTTTCCAAGTTCATCAGTAGCACGATGCTTTTCGATTCAGTGGATCTCTTGCAGGGGTCTACAGCCCCTACCTAGATAGAAATCGGCGCCGAATTATTTAGATGACCACAAGTCGAGTGACTAAACCCTGCGATATTACAGTGACCACAGTCGAGCGCTTATGGCTGGTAGAATGAATCATATCTTTTTCTAGACTGTTTATATAAACCTCCCATAAAACGTTTGGAATAAATAAGCTACGATACATAGAAAAAGTAAGTCAGAGTTAACAGTAAAGGTTCTTTTGGGTTCTAAGAGGTCAAGCTAAGGAAACGACCCTTTTAGGTGGAAAAGAAGTTTTTCAACAGTGTTAGTGATCACCCGGATTCTTGATTATCTGGCTACAGCCTTACGTTATCGATTTTCGAAACGACCCTTTCATATCGGTGTAAAATCCACAGAAAAACTATGTTTCACTTTCGCATATTTCTCGCCGGGCAAAACGCTTTTCTTAGACTACCAACACTTGTTCGACACCGTAATATTCAGTGATTCCAGTGCTACCCTTATTTTCTGAAAAGACCGCACCTCTGCAATGCAGTGGAGAAAATAAGATTGAATTAGCGTACACGATCATGTTTGTGTTTATCCAATACACAGGTCGCTGGATGAGGGGCTAGGTGGCCCGACGCAATAATCGATCGATTTTCGAGCATATGAACGTGTAGAGAAAATCTTGTGGCATTCAAATGTCTTCGAGTCATTGTTAGAAGCAATTGGGACGCTTGGATCCTTGAATTCTATCAAAGTGATCCTAATGATCGAAAATTGCACCTTCAAAAGACCGGTCGAAGATCGATCAATTATCGTGTCAATTCACCTGGTCATCTCATGGAGCGACTTGTGAATTGCCCAAGGCCACTTGCTTGCACATGCAAATGTAATCTTATTTCCTTGCTGCTTTGCAGAGAAACATCTTTTCAGAAAAGAAGCATAGCTTTAGAATCACTGAAACTTGCGCTATCGAATGATTAGTAGTAACCTAGGAAAAGCTCTGTCTGGAAATTAAGCATGTGTTAAAAAAATCTTATTTTGGATTTTAAACCACTATTGAAGGTTTTTTCCAAAAACCAGTTACGTATGGCTCTAATCAGAGATTCATGACTTCGAATGATTACTAACACTTCCATGGAAAGTTCCTTTCCAGCAATTGAGGATATTCACCTTGTACCCTCATAGCCGAAGAAAACCACATAAAAGGCTAGAATAGATAAGCCACGATCTATGGAGGCCTTACTTTCTCTTCATAATCACTCGAGCTGCATGTACACAACTGACGTAGCTGTTCCGTAATCCCACATTATTAACCGAATCTCAAAGCAAAGGATCTGCTTCAAGAAATGGAGCAAAACCAGCATCAGCCATGTCCTTGAGAAATAACAATAAATAGTTTCATGATAATCAATTGAATTTGAGATGCCCGGTGTAGGAACAGCATAAGATTTAAATAAATGGCAGAGAGTAACCTGGACACCTGAGTAAGCAGCGTTTACTAAGATGTTGAGAGCTCCTCCATTTTCCTTATGGACACGATCGAAAATCTCGGCAATCTCTGCATGACCGGTATGGTCACAATAGACCGGAACTGCCACACCACCTCGATTTCGAATGTCTCCAAAATACAACCAAGCAATTAACCGATGTCCGTAATTCGTAGATAAACGTTTACATAAGAGACCGACAGTCCGCAGTCGTCTCGAGTGTTGGAAGATTTCGATACTGACGCTGCAGACTATTCGTCGGTTTCCTACCGGTAATGTAGACCGTCAATCCGGATTGGCTTAGCTGTAGAGCTATGCCTCTCCCTAGAAATCCTCGAATTTCAAAACTTTCTGTGTGAATTTTGAGCTGCTGTGAACATGCGAGGGCAAAAACGTTCCCAACTTCCCCAGGGGTTGAGTGATTTGCAAATTTAGAACCTCGGGAGTACTTAAACCCGCTTCACACCTATAAAGCAATCG
>JAHQIW010000818.1:0-52348 GCA_019055375.1 Parelaphostrongylus tenuis | reverse complement strand
GCGTCTTTCAGACACTGCACATTTTCAGCTTTTATTCTGAGTATTTTCCACTAATTTTGTACACTTTGTACCTAAATTATTTACTTCAACGTCATCCATGTTCGCCTCTTCAATCACAATGACCCGCAAACGCTCTAATGATTATGTCCCTTTCTCACAGTAGTGAAATTATTGTAATTCTGTAACCCTGAATAGATTTAGGCATTGAAACTCATGCATACGCACTTTTCATACATTTTCACAGAAGATCTTCGATGCCGCACATTCGTCTCTCATTTAAAATCTATTCGCGGATTATCATTTACCTCTTGAAAGCTTAAGTGATTCGTCGACACAGATGTTTCTAATAATTCTGTAAACTATCGTGCAACTTTTCCTACGTGTTCGACAACGAATTGATCTCGTATGGCTGGCCTCTTTCATCGCATTTTGCATTGCCCGAGAAATGCATACGACTCAATAGCTTTTCACATTTTCTTCTTAGTAGAATTGAGGAAGCATGTATTATCAGTATTCTAGCATCAATAATATCTCAGAAGTGACAGCCTACTGTCTCTCATTCTATAGCAAAGATATTTTATCGACAATAATTTGTTAATTCTTAACGGTTATGGGTGAGGGATGATGAGCTTGACTGTACTATAAAATGGTTGGAATGAATAGCTGCGAATGCAATCACCTAAGTTTGGTTGGACAGTAAATAAGAGTTTTTTTTTTTGTTCCATTACACACAATAATGAATTCGTTTGTCGGTGAAAATGCCTAAAATCCACTGAGAAATATACAAAGCTTCATAAGCAATAAGTATGATACAAAGAACAGAAATTTTGTTGGCGAAAAACACGGAAAAATTGAATTATAAGCGAAAAGCACGTGATACGGGCGACAGCGTTTTATGGGAAGAGTAGGACACTTTGGCCCGCATTACCCATGCATGACATGACCCAACCATCATTTGAGGCGATTCATAGTTAGACGTCGTCGCTAATGTGTTCAAGAGAAAACACAACATCTTGTTAGTGAGATAAGTGTTGGTGATTGAATTTGAGAAAATAACGACTTATTTAACCCTCTCTAAAGTACGATATGTAATACCAGTGGAAATCTGTCTAAGAATTTGGGTCAGCAGCTGGTTATTCTGCTGAAATCTTCCCCTATGTGGAAAACTTGGAAACTTACAACGTGATCGACTCAAAGAAGAAAGCCTGCCTCTGTCTGTTTGAGAGTGTGGGATATTCGGGTCAGAATATTTATTCAATTTCTAACTTTTTCGGAGTGTAAATTGACAGGAGAAACAAGAAAACCAAATTTATTGTTCTAAATTTCCCGGACGAAATCCTGGTAGTTATGGCATTAGCAGAGCATTTGAGGATATCACAGCATATTCTTCAGCTACGTTATCACACATCCAGCATCAAAAATGTGAACTTGTGTTTTTTAAAGCTTAATTTACTCTAGATCTTCTCGTAACTCCAGAACAATTGTCTCCATGGTAAATAAAAGCTTGAACGCTTCATTGAGAAACCCCAGGAGTGCACACATATTATTAGGATGCCATGCAACTGTATTTATAAACTTTGACAGAGTGATGGATTGCTAAGAAAAAGTTTAAATGAGGAATAACAGCGAATACGGAAAATACGTATATTTGTCTGACTTTTCTACCCAGTCCAGTATTTTTAGCAAACTGAACCAAGTCCACGGTTTTGATTGTGTACGTTTTATGCGTGACACGGTGAACTGCACGATGGATTACAGAAAGAGGACTTCTAAAGAGAGAGGAAAATTTAAGACGTTTTCAAAAATGCTACTCTAAACTGTGGAAATTGGCTGATATTTGCTTGAGAAACTCTGAAAAGATTACGGCGAAATACCATAACAATTACTAACTTTTCAAAAAACACGTAGGAAACAAGAGGGTTAGTTCGTATACACTGGTTTGGATAAATGAAAATCAAGCAAATTTTTTAAATATGCACCGAAATTTTACTGCCTATTTTATCCAAAAATACTCTGACAATAGCAAAGATCGAAATATTCTGACTATAACGAACATAACCATAACATGCTATGCTTTAATCCATACCTTTCTATAACTTCTTCTAGCTTGTAGTGATGTGAAAGCAAAGCGGACTCATTGTTAACACACTTGTTGGCATTGAAACGGCATTCACGTCACTGGAAGGTGCAGCTTTACTCTCCACTTTTCCTACAAAAATTCCTTTTTAAACATGCTTGCATGCAGATAATGCTGATGAATGGTCAGTGAACGAAAAAAGTTGTATGTACGCGGAAACTAAGCACAGAATAAAATACTCGGTCCGGTCAGGTCGGTCCGCAAGTTATGGCACTAGAGCAATAAACACCAAATTTATAAACTAAAATAAACAAAGATAGCATAATTCTAGTATCGACCAAACTGCGCATTTTTTATGATCATTTTGGTATAAAACTTGTTTATACCTATTCTAAAATGGAGTTGTCGTGGGAACAAAGTCCCTTGCCACCCACGCACGAATGGCACGTGAGGAAAAACGCTAGTGAAGCAGCGCGCAAGATTGATGAATCTTCCAGTGGACAGCTTAAACGCGACTAAGCCTTTAGACTGTTTCTTCCAGCTTTGAACTTCGCCAGCAATTTTCTAGCCCTATTCTGCAACCGCATCATCGCCCTAAGCTCCATTAATCTTGCGCGCCGCTTCACTAGCATTTTTCCTTGCGCATCATTCGTGCATGAGTTAGCAAGCCAATTTGTTCCTAAGACAGCTTCATTTCAAGGCAAGTATAGTCAAGCTGTCTATCAAAAATGTTCACAAGAAAACTCGCATTCCAACTAACTAAAATTATGCAACTTTAATTACTTCTGGTTATTAAATTAGGTGCTTATTGCTCTTGTGCTATAACTCAAAGGAACGACCTAACACAAGCGGAATTCGGTGACAAGATTATAATAGAGTTATGAGCACTTAGTCGCTCTAATCAGTCATGTTTATAACAGCGTGTTGGTCAGATATTCCTCTGATGAAATCATGCAGGAAACGATCTTTTGTGGAATCCAAGAATATAATAATTCTGTTTGAATGTATTTCTCAACAACTTTCAATCGGGAGCATCTGTCATCCAGCCGTGAAGCAGTGGAAATTTAGATGAGCTTTTGTCAATAACATTAATTCAAATTCGATACGTCGATTGAACAATCCACTTGGGTGTTTCTATGCCAAGTCGGCAATTTTCCACGGTTGTCGCGTTGTTGTCAAGATAGAGGTTTGGGCTCGTGACTGCAGAAAACGCATTTCGATCTCATCATTGCAATCATATCATATTAGCTCAAGATTTGGTTAACATATTTTCCAACGTATATGATTTTATCAATCACTGGCTCAAAATAGCAGTCCATCCCAATTATAAAACTAATGTCCAGATCATAGTAAACTTAAACCCCTTGGGATTCGCGCCGATTTGGTGCGCCGCAGGCGGTGGGATCGCGCGATCAGTGCCACGAGCGCAGCACGTTATAATGACAATGTGCTAGTTTTCAAACGATATTCAGATTTGTTCGTCACTGAAGGAGATTTAATTGTCAGTAAATGGTTATTTAAGATAGAAGAGACTTCTGAAAACACCCCCAAAGAATCTACAAAATATTGAATTGTCCGCCAACTCATACTGCACATTAAAAAACGATTAACCGATAATTTGCAGCGACTTTTTAATATTAGTGCGCTCCAGAAGGTGTGCTCTTCATAGAGTTTTAGAAGAGGCTGTGATATATTTTTTATTGGGTGATACATTTCATAAATCCACCCCTACTCAGCAATGAACATTATTCATCGCTGCAATCTGGAAGCAACGTCAATGTTCTTTTAGAACAACCGCATTTTGGAGGGGAAAATCACATGCTTGCGGAAAGATTTAAATTTGCATTCCTTTTTTCCTATGTCAAAGGCCAATCACCATCATCTATTGCTCAAAATAACCATCAGTTCATCAGTGATCACTAATCTGAGCATTCTGTGCATTATCTTCCCAAGTGTGCACCTTTTGTATTGAAAAGTAGAATTTCTAGGATAACTGAACCTTTTCCTCACAAATTCGTTTAGAGAAGTTCCGCTAGTTCCAATCGATGTTTTCTTAGCGACGGAGTTTGTTTACAATCGAAGTTTTACTATACGATGTCGAAAAAGTAACTGTGACGATCAAAACAAAAGGCTAACTGCTCCGAACGCGAAGCGTAGTCTTCTTTGTGCTGCGGGAACAAAGCATCAGAGTCTTTTCTCAAATCTCACTCAGTTTGAAAAATAGCATTTCCAAGCTATCGAATTATTATAACAGTCTACATATAAAGCTCAATTAGGCGAAAAAGGTAAGGAACACAAACACATTTCGCAAGAGCGTCTGCATTCAGCACGCTTTTCAATGAAAAGCGGATATTTTTTACGTGACTTAGGAAATGTTTCTTCTAGGAGTTAATTTATATAAGCTATTCTAATGATAAGATTTTTTTTATAGCTAAAGTCTCCATAGAATTAAAATTACACTATATAATACCAAAAACCACGCGTTACCAACGGGTTTACAATGGAAAGAAAAAGTAGTGAGATCAAAGAATGCTTTTTAACAGATCCAAAGTTACTCTAACTGAGAAGGCCAAGATACCGACAATCTGGACTGCTTTTTTCTGATCAAGACTAGTATTTCAAATAATGTAGCGATTAAAAAACAGCGGAATTTTGCTTGATACGATTTGATGATGCCCTGAACTCATAATTGATACAAGAGGCTGCACTGTTTACGTAACATCAGAAAGAGCTCTTAAAGTCTCTTCGTTGGATGGCATGAGATGCCGAAACTTCAACTGTTTTAGGCATCTGAACAATTGCTCTGCTATGAACAAGTTTTCGGAATACCCTCTCAGCGTCACGCCTCAGCGCTAGTGATGCCGTTCTTTACGGACAAGGACTCAATTAAATCCCGTACTGAATCACCAAGCCTCCTACTTTTTCGGGGTCACAAATCAGTACAAGACTTACCTGGTATACATTCGCTCCCTATAACCTCGTGGGGACACTTTTACACGGCTATTTCACGGTTCTAGAAAGAATAGGGTCGACCAGCGATCAACGATATTGATAGAGAGATAAAATAAAGGATAAGCCTCTCGGCGTTGATCAATCCCTGAGGGATGCGCCATGCAATCGCATTCAATTTTTAACTTCGTTTGAGGTGAATGAATGCAAATCTGGCCTTTACAGTGACTCGCGGTGGCCTTTCGCTGTATCGACTCAGCCGCTTATCTACCAAGACAAGTCTGGGACCTGCCTGGTGCCAACTCACCAAACTCGGATGGATGGATGGCTCGCTGAGCCATGAGTGCGAGATTTTGACCTTTTGTGCGACTCACAGCACCTCAAACCCCTGCGCCACATGAGCCTTGATATTGATAAAAATTAAAGAGAAAAATCTCAAGTATCAACTGGGCCCACATGCAAAACCTCAAAGATATTTGTAGATTATGAATGCGAAGAAAACGACCGAATTACATGAAGTCCTGAGATCTTTGCAACACGTGATGCCGAGTCACGGTTCATTTCTTCTTTCACTAGCCAATGAGTGATTTACTTCCAATGTTAGTAGCTTACAAACGTTGTTACCAAAGTTATTGGTGGGAGCTTGGTATATTCTTGAGTAGCTTATCGACGTTAAGCAGATCAAATACTGTACTTATAAAGATAAGAAGAGGTGAATAACTTACCTCTCACAAATTCTTTTCTTACTGAAGGCTTCTTGTAGAATCGACACGCAGAATAGAATGCCGAATTCACGTATAAACAATGCTAGTATTCATAAACAAGATTACGAGTCTGTGTAACATACAAGTTGTTACAAGAAGCAGGAACAGGCAATTTATTCTCTGGAAAGACCTACGTCTCTGAGGAAGCAGTAAGATTGAAGTAGGCTCTAGTTTAACAGCAGCAATTTAAGGCGCACCAATTATTCTCACAAGTGATTCTCGATTTTAGGATGCTTCATTTGCGCGATATGCCATACTAGTGAGAAATCCAGAACTCATGAAGCAGGTGGTCCTACCACTAAATTATTAAACAATCTTGAAAGTAGCTTCGAGGAGAGCCGATGAGATTCTAAATGGTAGTTGATGGTTTCTATTTCAGCTTTTGATTTTCGAACTGTTTCAGTCTAATTGTAAATTGTGACACTAAAATGTTCATGACTGCTACAAAACTCTTTATGTAGTAAAAACAATCTACAGGTAATCAATCTACAGGTGACTGCCTAAGTTGCCACGAAGGCACGCATTTGGAAGTGAAATAGATGGATAATGATCACCACAGCTATCTGCATAAAATAATAAGGCAAACGATACCATTCTGTGCACTGATTCATTTATCTAAATGTACTGCCAGATACAAGTGTCATTTATAAGAGAAAACGTATTAGAAAAATTGCTTCGTACAAAGACTTTAAGCTGACAACAATTAGAATGCATAGTAAATCATATAATTATACAAGAAGCTACCAATGAGCTAATATTCTGCAATTTTGTCACATACCATTACCTGATCAAAATAAGAACGCCCTCTATGCAGATGCTAACCTGCACTGGAAGTTTTTGAAAGAAGCATTAGAACTTGTTCTTTTGCTTAATGAAGTCCGAATAGAGGCAGAAAATAAAGCACTGTTAGGGTGGTACTACATCAAAAAGATGACTAGAAAGGCGCATGTTAAGCAATGCACTAGCGGTGCTGCGTTCTGCCATAATTCTTTCTTCGACCATCCTCATAGCTTCAAAAGGCAACAGATATAAAAAAAAACCATGTGATTTCGTGCGCAATGAAGTGTGAAATAGAAAGTATATGTATGTGGCCACTTTCGATCTCATCATATTGCCTAACTTGAGACTTTTTATCTGCTTTTTTCAAAAATAATCTCGTATTATACTGTAAACCAAGAGAGATACGTAATCGCAACACAAAAAGCAATAAAATTATGATCTGACAAAATCATAAGGATAAGGGATCAAACTCTCGGCATTAATCAGCTTCTGAGTGACGCGCCCTGCATCTGCTTCTGATTTTCAACTTCATTTGAGGCGTATCAACACATGTAAAGCAATAAAATTATATTACCTGACATAAACATAGGAGACCAAATTCATATAAAATACGACAACATTGACTTTATTAAGAAGTGTTTAATGGAAAAAAACTCTTTGACGTAGAGTAGAAAGATAGAGTATAATGATTAACAGTGTATTAAATAGTATGGAAGAACAACTACAGGATACATAACTCTTACGAATGAAAGGCGAAAGCAAGAGTAATTTCTCCATATAAAGCAGAAAAAGAAGAGCAAATGTTAAAGTTTGCAACAGATTCAAGAAAATCGGATCAAAGGAGCTCAATGTCAGGATCCGCATAACACTATTCGGCCATCACGGTTGCAAGTAGAACAACTTTAGAGTGTAGATATATCAAAAGAGAATTCTCAACTGCAAACAAAGATTGGGCAGCACGATTAAGTAACGAATTCTCAAGGCTCTAACATTGAAAAATCTTGAACAGCAGCGATGGCAAAACGGATGAAACACGAAGAAATGGGCGTCGAGGATGGGACACTCATAGGTAAACGATGCTCTTTTATCTCGCTCCCTACCCACAAAGCCTGGCAGCAGCAGCAGCAGCTGCCCGATCAATGAATGACCACACCATGGGCTTGCAGCACAAGCTTACCCACTGACCAAACGCTCGTCGAATCAATAGTGAAGCTCTAGGAGAACATAATTAACTTATCGATGCTGCAGGAGCGCTAAAATTCATCAACAATTTCCGTACCGCTTCCACAATCACTACCGATTTCGGCAGACGTTGAATAGTTTTATGGACATTTGCTAATGAACACGATTATGACGGTGAAGCTGTTCTCTCAAAACTTCATTGCGCGATTAAAGTGCATTCAGACCACCTTCACGACTTTTTTCCAATCATGTAGTGTTCATCTCTGCTCACAGATTCCATTTGGATGCATTCAACCAGGCAATGACGTTATTTCAATCTCTAAGTCCCACCTGTGTAACTTAACAGCATGCTTCTACGTGAGGTAGAATCGGATATTTTGGTTTAGTGAACTTTTCCAAATCAAATTCTTAGTCTTCATGTAGTGGCGTGCTTCGATTTCGGCTTAGTATCGCTGTGTTGACAATGTTACACCGATGTTTGACCCTCTCACGGTAAAGCCTAATTTCTAGCAGTGCTCTCACTGTGACAACTATGAATGTCACAATGGCCATTCCCGCAGCTTTTTGTGGCCCCTTCCCGTTATTGTTATTTTCGCCTCTGTAAATTGATGTTTCTTTGCATTTTGAAACAATTATACCCTTCTCCTATCTTATGTCCACTACAAATTCGTCCATACTCCCCATGTTTTCTGTGCGTATACAACTCCTGTGTTTGAAGAAAAGACATTTGTCCACTATGTAGTCGTACCGCTGCAAGTGTCTATCAATTTCGGAATGTATGGAAATTATGCGCTCATAGGCGATTGAACAGTCCTTCAGGGCGCTGTCTAAGTGGTCCTTTTTTCTGGCCTGCAATTTCCCTTATTCTCATTCTTTCCCTTCTCAGAATCGAATGGAACGACAGTCTCGAGAAATCCAGTGAAGCCTACCTTATTTGCGTTCAATGGAAAACTTAGACTGAAACGGTTACACGTAGATATCGATGATCTTATTGTGCTCTCCAATAAAGGTCCGTAATGTGTTGAAGAAGCCGTTAAAATTCTGCAAAGAGTGTTACGATGCCATCTTTGTGGTTCTGACGTCTCTTCATCCTATACAACACCCAAAAGTTATTGCGCCGACTAAAAATTAAAAAATAGTGAACTGGTTGACAAAAAAAAAAAAATGCTGCACATTGCATGAGGTGTTAGTTCCTTGAAACGGAGGTATGCCTATCTCTTCCCTGAACACACTCTATTCTATGCTGCACTCTCTCTTGAACACCGCTAACTCTCGCCAAATGTGAAACAATGTGGAAAATCTTTAACAAGACATCCTCCTAAGTACAACATCCGCGAACATCTGTGTTGGATAAGCCATCAACTGGTTACAAGAAGTATAGGAAGAAGTTAATGTGCACTAAAATAGATCACTGCAAAGAAAATGAAGCCTATAATGCCATGGAAGCTTATAGACGCAGTGTTACAAGTGCCTTGCGTCGTACATGTGATCGATGGTTCAATCCGGCGGTCACAGCTCATCTAGCCATCAATTCCTAGGGATTCGACAAATTGACACCAGACATGTTTGGGAGGGTAGTAGCACTGACTTCAAACATCGGTAAGCCACCGTGAGGCATTGTAAGAGCCAGTTATTTGCTCAATCACCTCTCAGGTTCTTTTGAGGAGTCAAATGCATGGCGCATCGCTCAAAGGATTGATCACCTCCGGACGCTTTTAGTTTGTACTTTTTATCATACCGGCCACTCCTTCAACTTCACTATGACATCTGTAGAGGTCATTCGCCGCGAGAGTGTCAGAAAGTTGTAAGTAGTGTGTACCAACAATACCAACAACAACCAGAGTCATTACTTTTTGAGACTGAAAACTCGAATCACACATGTGATATGTCTCTTCATCAGCATTCGACCACTGTGGTGAGCTTCGTCGGTTGTAAACTATTATTGATTTTTTTCCAAAAGTGATAAATTGACAAAGAAACCTTGTTATTCCGATTATTCAAAAAGTTCTGCCGGTCTTTCTACTCATCACTGAGTTGATGAGAAATCCATTTATCCACTTTTCTGACGGCAATTTTTCACCATTAGAAGTCGTTCTTATTCACATCAAAATGCTGTGGTAATTGTCGAGGAGCTTTCCAGTACGCTTCAAAAAGCATGTTCTAATCGTTTATCAATGCTAGTACTGAATAGTGTACGACTTTTGCTTGCATTGCTTCAAGAGTTGTCGAGCTAACAAACGTTAGTTCTTTTGTTAATGAAAATGCACTCGTATATTAAACTGAGTTCCGAGTAGACGTAGAAGTAGTAAATCCACTATCTCACCATTTCAAAAAAGTTTGGCGTATACCCGTTATAATTCGAGCTAGTAGCAAGTTCCAAGTTTCAAAATAGTGTAAAGGGAATCCATAATAATAATTTATACTAGCTAAAAAAGCCTAATTCATCGAGATGTGAAGCTGGACATTTTATGCTGAGTAGAACCTATTGAATGGAGTGCTTGAGAACAAAAATTTCCTAAGCACTCGCATATATAACCACAGATGGTGTTTCTCTGCCATCCTAAGCATCACGAAATTATATAAAAACTTTGGATAAAGTACACAGGTCAATTTTTCAAGTCTCTTGTAGTATTCGTGTGCACATTTTCTACATTTTAAGACAACGATCACTCACTCTAGATTTTATTCTAAACTTATAAACATTTCTGGAATGAGCTCAGTCCATGAAATATAACACTTCACTACAAAATCTCATCGTATGGATAAGACAAAATCTTCAATGTCGGCAGACCAGTCATACTACATGAAGTGCTTAATGAGTATAAAAAAAAAACTCTTGGAAAAGCCGCTTACGTATTCATCTGCGCGCTTGAAATTACTTGTGAAACTACCAGCACAAAATACTACTACTCAGCGCGCTTGCACTTCAATAGAATTATCAAAAGGATAAGCATTGTTTGTGGCTACATCATGTATATATATATATATATATATATGTATATGTATATATACATGATGTAACCACAAACTATATATATATATATCACGCTATCATTTCGTTGACACACTGTGGCCTAATTACGACACCCTTTACACAACCTATCAAATATCCCTTCACTTTGCTTTCCTCAATCTTTCATACATAGTTCTAGTAGCTAATCTGGAAATTTTCTCATCTTGAAAGAAAAGAAATATTATTTCGCAAAGCAAAACTTATTAATGAGCACAGTGCTTCTTTCGAGTATCGAGTAACTGTATATTCTGTAAACTATTAAACTTATGCTCATTTACCTGGAAAAAACGAAGCCGTGATGATATCTTCATTTACGAAAATCACTGCCCCTGTAGCTGTTCATAGGCGACATAATTTTCGAAAGCGATTCGTTATGAAAAACATAGACGAAGCTTCTCTCAAGGAAGAAATTTGATCCAAAACCATTGCTGTCATGAAGATTTCCCCGAAAAATTGTAAACTACATGTGGCTGTTTTTCGCACTCATCAACAACGAGTCAAGTAAATGCACGCTCTTTTTTCTTAAGAAACACTACAATTGTAAAATAACACGATCAGCTAGTTTCAGGACGGACGTGGATTTTATTTTTTTTTTGTACACATTGCAAAAATGTGCCACTTCTTTATAGTATCGAGCACAATCCTGCATGACTATCTACTCAGTTTTTACAGTTTGTTTCAAGGGACGAATTCTTTTTTCTCTGGACAATGCGGAGCAAAAAAGACACAAATTTGATGCTTGTGTTAACAGCAGCACCAAACAAGACGTTTTGGGAGTAATGCGCATTTTCGTACAGGAGGATGGGTCGCCGTTGGCTCGTGGTAAAGTATTGTTCAAGTCGGCACTGTCATCCTGATATATTAAGTTGAGCAAAGAGTTACGGGAAATTTTCGGGAGTTAATTTTTCTGCCACCTTTGTGTAATTTTTTATTGATAGTTTGTATGTACCTAATGATGCTGAGCGATGTGCAAAACTATTGCGCCAGACGAGACTCGTACTCTGCTCTCACTCTATCCGGGGGCGAGTACTCTAACCTGTTGCACTATCGACGCCGCTTTTGCCATCATTTCTTCTGCGCTACTAATTTTGTATATATCTATCTAACTCATTGATTTTAGCTCCAAAATGCCTATTGAACAGTATCATTTGCGTGTATTGATCCGCCATTGTTGAAGAAAAAGTCTAACGATTGTTGAAGCCGTCGATGAGATTAATCTGGGCGAAGGTGCTGGTGCAGCGAAAAAAACCGACTGTGGGCGGATGGTTAAAGCGATTCAGAGAAGACAGTTTTCATCTTGAAGAAATGCCTCGTTCTGGCCGGCCATCCGTGCTTGGACAAAAGTGACTTGCAAGCCGCCTCGAATGGCGTGCTTTCATCGAGCACTCGTCATTTTGCTGGAGAACTTACTGTTTTGCATTGGAATGGTACTTCGAGCAGATTCGGAATCGTGCAGAACGATGGCAGAGAGTCGTCGACAATGGTGGTCTACACTTTGAAGAATAGTTACTGTAGTTAATGTGCGCATAAAAACGATATTTGAAAAATCTTCCAGAATTTGCTGCTCAACCCTATATCTCGGGAACAATCCGAATGATCAGCTTTCTACAAACGATAAATCGTGATCGGAAACCTTAGGAAACGGATCTGAAGAATTCGGTCGTTATCGAGACGTCAGCGATTGAAACACAACAGCATGAGCAACAACAACAGGAACAACAACAACAACAACAACAACAACATCGACAACAAGATCAACAACAACAGCTGATAACAATGCCGCGTCAGCCAAGCAGCTCAACAACAGTTGTTCGCCTGAGGCGGTGTTATTCAGCGCAGAGGGCACCACCCCCTCAGCTTCGATAGTGTTCCAGATAAGTTCGCCAGGTCAACAGTAGACAGACGGACGGCCGAACGAACGATACGATCGTCGTCTTCTGACGGTAGACGTGGATTCGTGCGTTGACGTCCGTCCTCCGGATAGCAAGGAATGGCGAAGGCGATCGATTCGAACAGCTGTGCTGCTTACTGCGATGATTTCGATGGCGCTCGTCGGCTACTACTGGCCGCTCTCCCTCTAGCTGTACGACCACCGATAGACAGACCACCCGACCACCCGACCGACCTAGCATCCCGACCGACCCACCGACCGACCTAGCATCCCAACCGACCGACTGGCGACCATCAGCGACGACCGGCTTGCAGGCCGACCGGCCGACAGACGGACCCCCCATGTCGACTACTTGGGTGTCCAGTGGGTCTTGTACGTACTACACACCACGTCACCAAATATACGTCATCTCACTTTCCGTCCCATCAGCTTCGCTTGCTTTACAATTTTTTCATCTTTTTTTTTGAAAAGAATTTTTTTTAATCGTCACTAGCTTGTCGCAACCGCGATTCTTCCTGTAAATGGATTGAATTCGAGATGGCGCGCGGATTTCGCTGCTTCCGGTCTCATTGTGATGGTGTATTTCTCCACAAATCACATCAGAAAATACGTTTTTTTCATCGAATATATCTCGTCGTTCTCCAGAATATGTCCGTGATCTCCAGCCAATCGATAGTGTTTTCTATATTTCGCATTTGTTCATTAAGTTTATATGTCGGGTACATGGTCACGGAAACGTCGAAATATACCAATACAAACGGTGGTGGATAGCTCGAATTACGGCTCGGCAAGCCATCATCACACCAAAACTCTACCGCTTCCAACCTGTTTACAACATCAACAAGTGGTAAATAACAAGTGTTTTCGAGTAGCTAGTACTCTATAAGAACTTCTTAACCTGTACGGGACCGGGGACTCACGACCTCTGCGTCTCCAGCCTTCAACGTGTTGCGTCAAATGACAGACACCATCAGACGCAACACGCTGAAGGCTGGAGACGCAGAGGTCTTGGGTCTACGGTCTCGTAGGGTTTAATCAGTACTCCATCGATTTCGAGTATCTTGAGATAATTCGAAAAAAATTCGCTTAGGACTTCGGCGACTTTTCCCTGTTATCTAGTTGTTCTAACAGAAAATATTGTTTTAATGTACTGAAAATACTGGTGACGTAGATTTCCAACGATCTAGAGTGCTATGCAAAGCATCTGACCCAAGCAGGAGTCGAACCGCCGTTATTTCACTTACAGACGGCGGGGGGGGGGGGGGGCGTGATATCACTCTACCCACCGAGGTTGTGATACGAAGCGCTGAAGCTATCAACCGCGAAGCATCGACGGATTTGGTCTGATATAAGCACATATTCTCGTTGAACCCAGTTGAGCTGGCGACTGATCGATGTACATCGGATCCATATGAACTTTTATCCTAGCTCGCTCTTTTAGCAGTGGTTTATAAAATGTGGATTTGTGGTTACAAATGACTCAGAGCCTTATGGAGCCAAAAGAGGACAGGTGCTCCTTTTTTCCCCGAATTTGAGAACATTGTATGTTATTTGATCATGTGAGCTATACCCATGTGTGCGTAAACCGTATGGGACCCGAAACTAGGGTAATGCAACCTTCATTTGCTAAAAGATGCTGTCACAGTACTCTTAATGAGGCTATCATAGCCCCACCTATCGTCTATGACGGGTTCTCTTGGTGGTTTCTAAGTTCTTAAATGAGGTGAGTTTCTTAGTGGATCGTTCATCTCTCTATAGGATATGTACAATGCCCTTCAAATCCCGCTTTTTAGCAGTATCATATCAAATGTAAAAGCTATATAGTATAGTTTTTAGTGAAGAAAAATTGGTTACAGAGCGGTGGTCTTGATGGTGTAGTGGTAGCGCGCGTCCCGACGTAGAGCTGAAACAGCGGGTTCAACTCTTGCTTAGGTCGAATGTTTTTGCATACCACTCAGCATTCTGTTTGTAGGATACTTACCGGCCTAAATCCCCTAATCCAAATCTTTAAAGTTTCAGCTGTTGGCTTTTTCTTTGAATAATCTCTGATATCATTGATTAAGCTTTTGTCACGTTCATCGGAGAAAATGCTCGAAGAGTCGGAGCTGAGTGGCGTCTTAAATTTGACTGGTCGAAAAATGAAAGAATTTCCAAGCAATATGGCTGCGAAATACGACATGTCTGATCTTGTTTCTATTGGTGAGTCGTTATCTCTTTTATTATTATCTTATTTCTGTTCCAGTACATATTACTCGTCATTTGTTTATTTATCAGGTCGTTCCTTAAGTTTTGGCACTGGAGCGATAAACAACGAATTTATCAACCAAAAGTTACTATACTGCATGATTTTGGTATCGTTTAGTTGTGCATTTTCTTGCGATCATCTTGGTATACAACTAGCGTTTACTTGCTCGATAATGGAGCTGTCTTGGGAGCAAATTCGCTTGCTACTCATGCACGAATAGTCCGAGTATGAAAATGATAGTGAAGCGACGCTCAAGATTAATGGAGCTTGGCGCGATGATACGGTTGCAGAAAGGACGGCTAGGAAGGGGTTGGCGAAGTTCAAAGCTGGAGAGAATAGTTTGGAGGATCCTCTATGCGCCGTTCATGCATGAGTAGCAAGCGAATTTGTTCCCAGATCATCTCCATCTTAAAGCAATTTTAGCCAAGTTGAAATCAAGGTGTTCGCAAGAAAATGCGCAGTTGAACGTTACAAAAATCATGGGACTTTAATTACCTCTGATCAATAAATTCGGTATTTATTGTTCTAGTGCCAAAACTTATGGAACGACCCAATAATTTGCACGACATGACCCACGCGTGGCACACTGGCTAGAGGTGCTTTGCGGCACGCACATAAATGAGCAATCAGTGGTTGATGGTTCGATCCCGCATTCAAGATTCATCGAGTCTAATATCTCTCCGGGAATGCTCAATTGGTACCAGACTTGTCTGACAAGATATAACACTGAATTGAACATCAGTAGGCCACTGCGAGACATTGTTAGGGCCAGATATGCGTTCAGTCATTTCGTAGTATGTAAGCCGCGAGTGGAGGCGAATGCACAGCGCATCCCTCGGCAATTGTTCAACGCTGAGAGCTTTTATCCTTTTTTACATGCCGTAATATTACATAGCGCGTACATCCCACCACTTCTGTCACCCTTTTGCAAGCGTTCGTTAAGTATTGTTTGTGCAAGTATAAATGTCGGAGCATTATCACTTGTGATCGATGAGGGCATACCCCGTCGCGTGAAAAAGCGACGTAGGAACATGAGGAACGCTACGGTTGTGAGATCGGATACGATGTCTAGATGTATCAGTCTCGTTGCCATACAAGTTACTGTAGTTTCATAACATTGTGTGTCAAAGGAATCCGACTGAATGATCGTAAGTGGACCGAGATAGTCGAGCCCCACATGTTCGAAAGGTCGTGACCTGCGAACCCTTTGTCGAGGTAGATCTCCTTGTTCAGGATACTTGTAGGGGAGTTTATTGAACCTCTGACATTGAGTGCAAAGACGGATGATTCGTGTCACTTGTTCTCGTAATTTTGGAATCCGTATCTTTCTAGCACAATAGACATAGTGTGACTGATGCCCGAGTGTCCCTTGTTGTGACTTTCTCGAATGATGGCATAAGCCAACCAGGAGTTTTGTATCACTAGTAAGGGATTTTTCTCATCCTTACATAAGTCACTTCGTCCTAGACGTCCGAAGCATCGCTTGCACATTCTGTTGCATTGTATTGTGATCTGATGTGTCCGAAGAGAACAGTTGGACCTATACTTTGGATGTGTTCAACAATTTTATCCCTCTCCATTAGACTGTCAAATATTCTAAGTCCAACGCTCTTCAATGGCTTGCTTTTTATCCATTTGCGGGTGAATTCCGAGTCAGTGAAGACATAGATGTCCTGGATGCTGATGGAATTGTGTAGTTGGGTCAGGACAGCACTCATCATTCGGTGTGCTAAAGTGACTGCATCCAGTTTCATTTTCGGTATCTTTGAAACTAGCTTTAAAAAAGGCAGTTTGCCTTTTGAGATCAGAAGATGAGTCGAGTCTCTGGAGCGTAAGTAAATACATGCGGCGATAGCTCCAGTACTAGCGTTGGCAAAGGCTACTACAGTATAGTCACTATCCACTATAACGTCGCAGAAATTTTTTCAATCCGTTCATCTTCGTGCATATATGGGTCCATTGTTCTTTGCAAGGTTCTGGCAGAACTGTGTCCCAGTCATACTTGTTTTTCCATAAAGAACGTAAGAATACTTTCGCATGGTGAAGTAATGGTAAGAGGAATCTCATTGGATCGTACGCGGAAGCTCGAGTACTAGTCACTGTTTTTTTGGTGATGCGCCGATGTGTTTTCGTAGTGCACGATAGCTGTAGACAATCTGAGCGGGTGTCCCATGGAATTCCAAGCACTTTTGGTAGTGGATCTTCAGATTTGTCGGAAGTTGGTATTCTCGCCATTAGATCGGTATCATTTGAGGTATATTCGCGAAGGTTCATGTTGAGATCGTTGAATATTTGCTTCACGCGTGAGTAAATATGTGTTGGATTTTCCAACTCATCGTTGGCTAAAATTAGATTATCGACGTACAAGTTGTTCTTCACTTCTTCAACCAGCTCAACATCTTGTTTGTATTGGTTGAGGTTGTGATGAACTGATCCTGCGAGCAGGATGGTGATGCGATCAATTCAAAGGTGACTCTAGTAAATCGAAAGACTTTAATGTTGTCTGGAGCTGGTGGTCACCTGTGGTTATGTAACCACAAGCAACGTGTCACATCCCTGTCCTCATCATGAAGTCGGACCTGTAGAAATGCTTTCTGGACACCTGAAGATATTGCTATTCGGCCGAATCTGAGGCGGAGAAGAAGTCCGAACAGTTCGGGAAGGATTACTGGTTTTCTATACAAGAGGTCATTCAATGATGGACATCCCTTCTAGTGCACAGATGCGTCATAGACTATTTATCAGTTTAGTTGTTGTTTTCTGAGGTGTGAGAACTGCCCGATGAATGTGATGGATTCGAGAATTATGGGAGGTTTTCCCCTCGTCGACTTCCTCTAGGATGTTTGAACGAAGTTGTTCTTCGAATATATCGTTATACATCTTCAACAGATTCTTGTCATTCTATAGGAATCTCCATACACTCACTAGTCTATTGTACGCTATCGCTTTCGTGTCTGGTAGTGGGATTGCGACTTTCTTCCATGGGAAACGTGCGTACTGACCGTGCGTTCTTTTTTCGATAGTTTCGTTGAAATTGTGCCATTCTTTTTGGTCTCTTTGCATCTTTTCTTCTTTTTTGGAAGCTGTAAATTCTTCGTTTCTGCTGATTCTAAAGTCCAAAACTTTTCCCAATCGATTTCCTCGTTATCATCTGGTTCCCAGTGATAAATGAGGGCGGTGTTAACCTAACCGTGCAGTGTCCAGTGATCCTCCCAGTCGTCTATGTCGTCATCATCCTCCCGCCTTTGCTGTTCGATTCGTCTTCTTCTTTTTGTTGTAGTTTCAAGAGTGTATTTTCTTCTTTCTTTTGTTGCATTTGATTTACCTCTTTGATCTTCCCTGTACATAAATATCCTGTTGTTGGAAGAAGATATAGGCCAGATGGCAGTTGGATATGAGATTCAACGTTCTTTACTTGTGTCCATAACTGATCGCATCCGAGGAGAATCGGTTTTGTGAAGGACCCACTCCCATTCTACTCGATACTGAGACTGTTTTTTCGTATGAATTCTTTGTCTTCTGGACTTATCTTTGGAGCATGAAGCGGCTTAGTTAGCATATTATGTGTATAGAGGGATAGTGAGAGTTGATTTCCTTCTGCGTCCCACGCATCCAATGCCACTTGTCTTGCTACGTGCTCCTGTATCTCGCAGGAGCCGAATGTGTTTAGATTTAGTTTAATTCCGTCTATTATCGGTAGATGGAGCTTCTGTGCCAACTTTTTATCGATAAAAGACAGTTCGGCTCCTGTGTCCAGTAAGACACAAATTTTCTCTAGACGTTTGGTTGTCGGATTCAAAGCCGTCATCCTCGAAGCTTCCGGATTTTGGCGTGGTGTAGGCTTCTAACTGAGAATTTCAAATAAACATCACAAATGGCGTTGGATGTGTTGGTTGAGTGGATTTTCTGGGATTTCTCGATAGTATCAGGATGTTCCCATATTCTCGCCACAAACGGCTACCTGCATTGGTGGGAACTTTTTTCGGCTCAAATCTGGTTTCAATCTGTCGATGCCGGCAGGATACCAGGCCACTTTGGCCAGTGGCGTGGTCGAACCAGTGGCCTTGAGCGCAGTCTTGAACGTAATTTAGTAAATAAGCTATTTCCCGTTAACCGTATCCATTTTCAGCCCCCTAGCAAAAACTCGTTTTCAGGGTTTTTCAAGAGTTCGTAATCATTCGATAGCATAAATATCGAGAATTTGAAGGTGTACTTTGTTTTTGGATGGGCATCTTCACTGCACTGCTGCGGTAGAAATAAAATTTTGTTCCACTTTGAGCATTTTTCGCTTAAGCAACTTTTCCCTAGACTTTTAGTAATGGTTTGAAAGCTTAAATCTCGTTGATTTCAATAACTAAATTGATTCTTGATAAGGACTTTTTAGTGCGCTGTGGCATCCAAAGAAAGATTGGATTTCGCACTTGGCGCATTCTTTGTGCCAGTATAACTGATATACTAACTGCGCGGTTGACTCATCTTATAGTGAAAGGTGCGAATGTTGCGAAATCCCATTCAAGGACTAAAGCAAAGATTGCGCGCTGAATGCGAAACCGAATCTTCTTTGGCCGTTACAGCGCACTCAGAAGTCCTTTTCAAAACCAAGTACAACATTGAAATAGTCGAGATTTAGCTATCGAATGATTGCTGAAAGTCTGGAGTATAAGCTTTGTCCAGCTAAAAATACTCAAGTGTGAAACATATCCTTATTCTTATTGTTTTAGCGCGCTGAAAAGGCCATTCCAGAGATAAATTATACCATTCAAATTTCCCGAAATTTAAGCTATCGAATAACCACTCAAACTCTGAGAAAAGTAGAATGTGCGTTTTTGCCAACGGGCTAAAAATGGGTACGGATAACGGAAAAGCACTAATAAATCTCCTAGTTGTCAAAGTATCGATTTTACTTGTTTGATTACTCTTAGACGAATGAAGAGTTACTCGGCTGTAGCCCTTTGAGGACCAACGTTAATAGACAGGCGGCGTCACAACGTCGCTTTCCCATGACTATCTGTACATACATGTCTCACTGTCTGCGCCTGCTTTCCTACGTGACGCAACGCCACCATTATAGTAGCTGAAAGAGATTTCACGGCGCGCAACACGGTACGAAACGTATCGTTTGGTCCTCTAAAGAACTGGTTGCTCGTGTTCCGTACTTCTGTCCTCTAATTTAAATGCAGTTTTCTTTCAACTTTTTTGTTGCTGTTGACTGCTTAAGGGAACAATTTTCTAATTTGTAGACCTCGGTTTTTTTTAAGCTTGCTGTTTAGATCTCAGTGATAACAGACTGACTGAGATTCCAACATGTATTTGTGAATCTCGATCGCTTGAATCGGTACGTCTGCGTGGAAATGCGTTAAGAAGTATACCATCGAACATAGTTTTTCTTCATTCGTTAACCGTATTGGATTTGAGGTAGGTGTAATTTTTCATTTCTTTTTGTTGTTTCAGGTCGTTAATTCGTCTTATAGCTTTTTTGAGATAGTACAGGTATCTATGACTAATAACTGTTTTGTTAAAAATAATTTCTGAAATGCCTTAAAGAATTTCAAGTATTTCTGAATAGCCACCATAGAAGTGGTTTTGGAAATGATTTTGCAGTTCAAAGGGACAGAAGGTAGGCCTAAGGAGCTCATTAGGGGGATAACCAACCATTATGACCAACATTGTGTGTTTTTTAAAGGCACTCGGTTCTTGGTTATTATTTTGACAAGAAATGAATTTGAGGAGGAAGATTGAAGCATGAAGATCTATTTCAAATTTGGGAGGAATGGGAAGGAGGGCAACAATATCCACTAGTCTCAAGGTCACTTCCTCTTTCAAATTCCTCCAGTCGTTGATTTGATGGAATAGTATTTTCTCTTCAACCATCCTCAAAAAAACTAAGAAAAGTCAAGATTTGTGGCTGGCCATTTATGTGTACTATGACGACCTATCCATATTCCGGAGAGGTGCTCATTCGGCCATTCACGGACAAGTTAAGCAAAATATTGAGAGCTATCTTGCTTGAGAATCAAGTCCATATCATTCTACCAAGGGGTGATTCTCCGTTGTCTTTGCACCTTGTCAACGGATCTCCAAAGTTCAAACAAAATGATCATCCGAGAAAAAAGAAACGGCAACGGGTTTGATTCACGTACATCAAGGAACATTAACCCTCTAAGAGACGTGTACCACCTCGGGTACACTATTGTTTAAAGGCCTTTTTCCCTGAACATTTAGCAATCTTTCGAAAGCTTAGATCTCTGCAATTTCAAAAATTATCTTTCAAAGAGGCCTTATAATTACGATGTAGCAGCGAGAATAACATTATGTTACAACTCAGCTTGCTTTATTTGTTCGGGCAAGGTTTGTAAATGACTCTGCGTCAAACTGTTACCAGTGATTTAATAGACGAAATCTTGGGGATTTCGATGCTGTAATTCGTTCTCTGAAAGGTTGTCGTAGAACGCTGTAAGAGCGAAAAGAAAATTACGTTTCGAACTCGAAGTTTTTATCACACAGAAAGGTTATACATGCACGAAAAGCGTCTGACCATCTAGAGAAAATCATGGATTATTAGAGTAACACAAAAACCTGAGGTTATACTTTCCAAATGGAGGAGAAACTTCAATCGAATAATGAAAATTGCGCGTTTCTTGCGAGCTGCGCTGTGTGATCTCCTCAACTGCCGTCTCTGAAAGGTTTAAAGTGCAAAAAACCATAAGAAATGTAAGCAAATTTATGTGTGAAATAGGTACTTATATATGAGGCAGCGACTTTTTATATGGAACCTTTTTATCTCGAGTTTTTGTCGATGCGGTGAAAAAATCCTGAGTAGCATGACAATAGTTGCCGCCGTTGTTAAAACGCATAGCATGGTAGATCACTGTCGAGCTACGCGGTAGATCAGTCGACTACCTTACTAGGAAGTCGTTGCTACGGCGTCTCTTCACATTTTACACAGCTATGAACCTTTTCGGGGACTTTGCTTACCGGCCAACAGTAGGCGGGGGGAGGCATGTCTAGAGCGATTCTGTCGAAATGTTGTTATTCAATTGAAAATTTTTTTCTCGCAGCGACAGAAACGTCAGATGAAAACGTGGATTCTGACTGTTTGAAAAGTTTTCCACATGCTAATATGCTTTTTATCCTTCCAGCATTCTATACTCTTGATAAAAACGAAGGCGAAAGGTGAGTGTGAGACAAAATATTATTCTGGATGCTACAGTGCTACAAAAAGGTGTTGCAACGTCGAGTTGTAGTTAAAGATTTAAGCTTTTTAATTATTACTAAAACTGCTATGAAAAGTTTCTGTCCAGAGAATGAGATCGGCTCAGAAATTTCTTGGCCCCTAACGTACAAGTACCGGGAAATATTATAATACATAAATAAATTGTAAATTTCTTAGAATATAGAGTCACATTTTGCTCACGATTTATGTAGATACGTATATAACTGTATATTTACATACATTTGCATGTGTATATAGTACAAAAGGATTAAGGATGGAGCTCTTGGCGTTGATTAATCGTTGAGGAATGTGTTACGCATTCATGTTCACTTGTAGCATCGTTAAGGTGACTGAATACATATCTGACTTTTATAGTTACTTGCGGTGGCCTACCACTGTATTGGGTCAGTGCTGCTCAACCTCGGAAACAAGTCTGAGACCAGTCAGGTACCAATTTACCGAACCCGGGGAGGTAGATGGCTTAATGAGCCATGAGCGCGAGATCGAACTATTGACTTTGTCTACTAAGTAAAGCACCCCTAACTACTGCACCACACGCGCTCTATCTATATGCGTATATATACACAAATATATGTTTATAAAACACAAGTGCATACATCTCCAAGCGTATGTATATGTGCATACATGTATATATGCGCAAATGCACACGTTTATTCGCACCTGTACACCTAAATGTGCATGTATGTGTGCATATGGATATATATATATATGTAGCTTTTGTTTACATATATGTATATATGTATTTGTATATACATACACGTGCATACTTATATGTGTATATTTGAATGTGGAGCGCACGTGGCGCAGTGGTCAGAGGTGCTCTGCGTCGCACATGGGGTCAATGGTTCGATCTCGCGCTCATGGCTCACCAAGCCATCCATCCCTCCGGGCTCGGTAAATTGGTACCAGACAGATCTCAGACTTGCCTGGGAGGATAAACAGCACTGACTTGGTTCAGCGGGAGGCCACCGCGAGTTTGTAAAGGCCAGATATGTATTCAGTCACCTCAAACGAAGTTGAAAAATTGAAGTTGAATGCATGGCGCATCCCTCAGGGATTGATCAACGCCGAGAGCTTTATGCTTTATCTTTTTATTATATTTGAATGTATATATGCTTGTATCATGAGCGCAAAGGGCGCATGTGGCGCAGTGGTTAAAGGTGCTCTGCGTCGCACACGAGATCAAGGGTGCGATCACGCGCTAATGGCTCGCCAAGCCATCCATCCCTCTGGGTCGCTAGATTGCTAGCAGACTTGTCTGGTAGGATCGGCGACACTGGCTCGATAGAGCGAGAGGCCACTCGCGCGTCATATAAAGGCCAGATATGCAATCAGTCGCCTCGAACGATGCTACGAGTGGAGACGAATGCATAGCGCATTCCTCTGGGATTGATCAGCACCAGCTTCTTAGCTCCTTGCTTGTATCGCTGTAGCCCGCTAGACCTTTCACAACTGTGGATTCTGATTCTGTTTTGTATATGATTGAACACGGACTGAACTGACTTGAGCGAGCCCAAATCAATGAAATGTTTTCGTTGCTATTACGCTTTCAAGCTGTTTAATAGTCTCTCGTGATTTGAAGTACACACTGAATAGCGTCATAACTTTTTCCTGGTAGCCTTTATTTTGGTATTTATTACGAAATAATAGAATTAGTGTGTGGTTGAGCTCTAACATGGAGCCTTAATATACCTCAGGTAGTTCTTTTGGCTCGTTCGAATTTGGTTGAACAGTTATGGGATTAGAAGATAGTAAAGATTTGATCTGTTCTCATCCCTATCTTCATCCTTTTGGTATGTATCATTGTGACTGGCCTTCTATGAGATTCCTCATATGAAGGTAATGCGTAGAGAAAGGTGTAGTGTTCAGGGTGATCTATCGTTCTGGTCCAGCTGTTTTAAAAGTGTTCTTAGTCATGGATGAATCGTCCTTTTCAATTGAGAGATGTTAAGCCATCTGATATTGGTGCTAATGCTGATACTATCGTATTGAGAAACTCACTTCGATCATTCCTTTCTAGATGACAGTTGATCAATTTTTGCAAGCGGCGCGCGTCTTTTGTTACATAATAAGCATTTTTTCTCTCCTTTCGGACGAAAAGCCTTATGTTTTCTGTTTTTTGTGTCACTGTGATGCTACAAAACTTCTCCACATGCTCATAAACTTTCTATCTATATATGACCGTTATGAGAGTAGATGAACGTATGTGCCGCAGTGATCAGGGGTGCTCTGCATCGTACACAAGGTCGATGGTTCGATCTAGTGCTCATGGCTCACAAAGCCGTCCATTACCCCTACGGTCGGTGAATCGCTGGCGGACTGGTCGCAGACTTGTGTGTGAGGATGAGCAAGACAGATTCGATAAAACGGGAGCTCTTTGCAGGTCATTGTAAACACCAGATATGCATTCAATCACCTCAAACAAAGTAAAAATTTCAAAGCGAATGCTTGGCGCAACCCTCAGGGACTTATCAACGCCGAGAGCTTTATCCTTTAGAGCTTTTTGGACGAAGAGAGTTCCAAGTTTAGAATCTGATCTTCTTTTCACCTCTGCAGTGAATTATGAAGCCTCCCAAAAACCATGTTCAGCTCCGGATCTTTAGAAATTTGAGCTATCGAAGGGATATTATTTAATCTCATGGAAAGTTGTCCGTAAACCCTAACCGAGCAAACAAAGCACTCTGAGTGTGAAACATGATTTTATCTTTGTTGGTACGGCGTACTAAGAAAGCTTGTTGAGAATTTGAGCACATATTGAAATCATCGAAATTTGAGCCTTCTAGGCACTACTAGAATGCTAGGAAAAAAGTTTTGTTGAGCGAAAAAGACCACTAAAAAGCAGTGCATCGAGAATGATTCTTATCGTCTAAAGATGGTTGATCATCTCTGTTTTGGTGCCAATGCATAGTACGTAGGTATTTCTCTTCATTCAAGAACTCTTTTCAGCAATAACAAAATTGTTCACCTGCCCTTAGGCTTATTTGAATTACCATTGGAAATTATTTTACTGACGGGTAATCGTTTGGAATCGATTCCACGTGAAATTCGTCAACTCTCTACCACTCTAGCAGAACTGGTCAGTACTTTTCTACACATGGCCTATCAATGTCCTAGAAATCCACGTTAGATTCCCACTAAATAATAGTTTTTGTTTTTTAGGACGTCAGCTGTAATCTTTTGAAAACGGTGCCAGCTGATATTGCACTTCTGAAAATGCTACGAGTTTTGAATTTACGCAATAATCTACTCGAGCAATTTCCGTCAGGTTAGCTTCTACGCGCCCAATAATTCATTTCTCATTCGATTGACTCATTTACTTTTGGGTAGCGATCAGAACCTATGTCATATCGTCTCATCTCTCATCAATATGGTCGTGATAGTTTACGTATTTTTCCAGAATTATGTCGCCTCTCTCTTCACACGTTGGACCTGTCGTCAAATCGTTTCGTGCAGTTGCCGGTACATATCCGAAAAATGAAATCACTTGTTGAGCTCAGAGTGGGAAATAATCCACTGCAGTCTCCACCTGCATGTCTGATTGACAAGGTCAGTGATATCCTAGTCTTTGCGGAACCGTGGACCACATCCCCTGTATCTCTAAAACCAGGTGTGGGAAGCCATTGAATGTAATATTGTATTATTTCAGTTGTATTTTGTTGTTAATTTCCTACTTATAACAACATAATTTATTTACATATGACATGAAGGATGAAGAGGATAAAGCTCTCGGCGTTGATCAATCTTTGAGGGATGGGCCATGCATTGGTATTCAATTCTTACCTTCGTTTGAGGTGGACTGAATGCATGTATGACCTTTTGAGTGACCCGCGGTCTGCCTTTGTACCGAGTCAGTGGTGTTTATGCTCCCACGCAAGTCTGAGACTAGTCTGTATCAATTTGCCAACCTCGGAGGAATGGCTAGCTTGGTGAGCCTTGAGCTCGAGATTGAACCATCAACCTTGTGAGCGATGGAGAGCACCTCTAACCACTGCGTCATATGCGTCCCTTATAATGTGACATAGGAAAATAACAAACATTAATGAAGTTAGAATAATACAGTAATGCCATCTCTTCGTGGACCTTCTGGAAGTCAGAGCTGCAGAGGAGATGGATCCATTGTTCCGAAAGGGCCACTAGTCGTATAAATTAAGTGTAATCTAAACTACAAGGCTAGGTGGTATTAGCTAGAGACGCTGAGTTTTGGATGTTTACACTGTTCCGTCAATGTCTAATAAGGTCTTTGGAAGTTTTGCGGAGGTTTCCGTCTCACGCCATAGCTTCTTTTGAAAGCGTTTTTGGCTTTACTATTTGATTCAAAGTTGCTACCGCGTAGAGCAAAGCGTTTAAGAGTGGTACATTGCTCTCGGCGTTATGTAGTAGCGAAGAAATAAATGTATATAACCCTTTGGTGCATCTACATACTATCTTCTTGGTTTCAAATTAGGGACGTGAATATCTCTTCAAATGGATGGATATCGAATCAAGTGGAGGCGAAATAAGCTCATATGGAACGCTTCACTCCGCGCACAATACGTCCGCATTCAAATCGGCCTACTGTTTACGAGGGTACGATTGTTTGGATGATATTTGCTCCTTATCATATGTATTGCTTTAATCTATAAGATCCACTCATCAAAAGTTAATTGTAGTTACTCGGTTGTTCCACGAATTTCGGCCCTAAAGCACTATACACTACATTTATTATCCAGAAATGATTAAAATTGCATGATTTTGACATCGTTCAATAACTCATTTTCTTGGGGACATTTTATATACAACTTACCTGTACTGGATTTAAGATGGAAATGTCTTGTGAACAAATTCACTTGCTACTCAGGCACGAATGGTGCTTAGGGGAAAATTCTAATGAAGGCATGCAAGGTCAATGGAGCTTGTGGCTATGATATGGTTGTAAGAAGAACGACTAGGAAGTGGTTCGCGAAGTTCAAAGTTGGAGAAAACAGTCTGTAGGATCAGTTGTGGTGAGGCCGTCTACAGTTAGCTCCGTTAATCTTGCTTCCAGCTTCACCAACATGTTCTCCTACACCATTAGTCCATGAGTGGGCAAGTGAATTTGTTTCCAAGATAGCTCTATCTCAAAGCAAGTATAGGCAAGTTGTAAACTAAAATGTTTGCGAGAAAGTGCGCATCTCAGCGGTGCCAAAATCCCAATTATATAGAGTGATGTGCAAAAGAACTGCGTAAGCAGGGCCTCATTGCGTGTACTATAATATCATCACCACTAAAATGTGGTTAAATAAAAAGAGTTCTGTTTGATGTCCAGTTTTATCAGTGTGACTGGGTTCCATGTCGATATCGAGTACACATACCAATAATGTTGACGGTTGGTTGCCGACAGATGCGTTGCAGCGTAGAAAGAGTAATGGTAAAACAAGCGTTGGCAGTGCAAGGGACAGAACTCGCGCTCCAACATGGTAGTTCAAGTCCCGCTTGTCACAAATGTTTTGCACATCACTCTACATCATTGGGTAAATGTATAATATCATGCCTCCGCTGAGAAGTGAGAAATAAAAAAAATTTTGGTTGGTACCAAAGTCATGCAACTTCAATTATTTCTGGTTTGTGGATTTGGTATTATCGCTTCAGTGCCAAAATTTATAGACCAACCTAATATTCAATACTGAAACATTAAGTGCTGGCGTTGGCGGTATGTATGAAATTCGGCATTGTTCGATGGTAGACGAGAAACGACACCAACGAGCCACTCGTTTCAATACAGTTGGTGGAAGTGACTCGGGATATGCGAGCACAGCTGACGATCACCGATTATCACATGAGGTTTATTTCTTCTACTAGTTACCTCGAATATCTTTTCCATAAATATTTTAGCATTATTTTGCCCTTTTAAATGTTCTTCTTCGCAGTTAGCACCTAGTTCTGGTCTCGACGAGATCACCGAGTACGCGGCATTTCCCCCTCGTATTGATGACTTGAAACAGGGCTCTGAAAAATCAAATAGAGGTCAGTTCTATGCATCTATGTCATGAAGACTATTTTATCCTGATTTACGAATTGATTCAAATACATTTCCATTTTACAGCTCATCTGCCAACGGACGAGGATTCTTGTGGGAACGCTTGTAGTAACCTGTACAAGCCGGGAGTAAATAGCGATATAGGTAGAATAGCTACTGGTTTAGGTGAAAAGGTGAATTTCTCACTTTATGGCTAGTTCGAATCCAAATTTTTGCATTTCTTTTTCCTTGCTCTATCTACGGTTTTCAAGTTTGTTAATACGGACATCATTATCAATGAGGTTTCACCATTAACAGTCTCCAACCTATTCCTTGACTCGATTCAAAACGGAAATGAGGATCAACATCACAACAAAACCGGTACTTACGATATACATCACTGTGACTTTATTTTTCTTTTGTTCTGTTTTGACGGTTATAGGTTGCTTCAACTTGAACTTCTAACGTTTCCAGAAAGACTGACTTCGCTTGACCTCAGCAATAATAACTCCTCTGTGGTCGATGATGCGTACGGTGCTTCAGATGATCGTTCCGTAATAGGTAGTGTCTATTTTCATTGGTTGTTCAATCTATACGAAAGTGCTGCTGTGGACACCTCTGCTACTTCTTATACTTCGTTGCTTCATCTAATCTTTGGTCTCCGAATGATTTGGAACGTGCAGATTGGCGTTGTGGTTACATGTTCCCCTTATAGATTCGTTCAGATTAAGTTACTATTGTGATAGGTCAGATCTCGTTAACCCTTTGAAGACCAGACGGTACATTTCGTAACGTGCCGCTCAACGTGAAATCCTACCCAGCTAGTGTAATGGCGGCGTCGCGTCTTGTGGAAATTTAGGCACAGACAGCCGGACCCAGACATACATGCACTGATAATGGTGACATGGCGTTTCGTGGGAAGGCGGCGGCGCGACGCCGCCTGCCTATCAACGCTGATCCTTAAAGGGTTAATCCTTCACCGTTTAGTGCAAGTTACTTTGTAAGGCAGGCATGAAACCATATAGTGGAGCCACCAATATTTTTATTCTCCATTGATCAGGTTCTTATAGGTTTTCAATCGTCAACATGGATCATATTGAGAGAACGAATCGTAAAGTAAAAAAAAAATGTCTTTTGAATGCACACTTGTGTTAATACCAATGTTACGGGTTGTTAAAGTTCCTGGATTGATTGGCTTGTAACATACCGAGAGTGCAAATGTCACAAATACGGAAATCTTTGGGTTGAAAGTCAATACCCGAAATAGCTTGGTTCCCAAGCTTTCAGCTGGTTTCAAGGATCCTAGTTCAGGTCCATAGAATTTTGGCATCATTGTTACAACTGGGTGTGCATGGCACAGCGTCAGAGGTGCAGAGCTACACACACGTGGTCGATAATTCGATTACGCGCCCAAAATTTGCTAAGCCTTCTTTCTCTCCAGAGTCAGCGAATTGATGCCAGACATATCTGGGAGGATAGCAGCACCGATCTGATACATCGGTGGACCCCGGGGGGTCATTCGAAATTCCAAATTTACATTCAATCACCTCTAACAATGCTACGAATACAGTAGAATGCAAAGCGCTAACCTCAAGGGTTGATCGACGTCGAGAACTTTGTCTTTTATCCTATATTGTAACTGTCTACTTTTGAGTAATATATCAAAGCTGATAGTAGGTAGATCATGGTCATAGGTTTTCTGCATCTCGCAGAAAGATATCCGCCGATACTTAACCGTTATCGGCATTTTTTGTGGAGGCCTTTTTTTACTAAAAGATATTTTCCATCACACTTTGAGCGATCATTCGAAAGCATAAATGTTGGAGATTTCAACGGTGTACATGGTTCAAGAGAACGATTCCTCACTACACAGTAGAAGGAAAAACAAAGTTGCGTTTCACACACAGCGCTAGTCATCACGTGTATTTTCATGTTTTCATTTCAAGATTTCTTCACCTGTCATGGAGTACCTCTTCGTTCAAGTGCCTTTTTGTAGACGTAGCTTAAACAATAATAATGTGATAAGGATATAACATATTTTGAGGCATGTTTAAGTGCTATACAGGCGCGTGTATAGTCCTATCGGGATTCGTCAGTAGCACCTTCCCTCGGTTCAGCCGATCCCTTGAGGTTATACTCCTCCATGAAGAAATCGACTTCGAATTGTAAATCATTATGATTTACTTCAAAACCCACAAACTCGACTGCCTGTCACTACATTAGCAGGTATTCCATCATCTGATTTCTGGTGATTTATTACTCGGCGTCGATTCCTTCATGGGGGAGCATAACCGCAGGGGATCGCCTGAACCGATGGCCGGTGCTACTGACGAGTCAGCCCGCGTGGGGCCGAACCCCATGCCCCAGCACTCTTCGGCTCTTCAGTCAACAGCGAACGCCCTATCCTACGTCGCAACCAGTCTATCCGCGAGGTTGCATCGAGACGTTTTCAACCTGTACTTTACGGCATTCATTAAGGAAACGAAAAGCGAATTGAATGGTAGAGTACTGGGATCCACACAATGAAAAAAAAATTCACTAGAAAGCCCAACTCTATACACAAAAGCATGTGAACGTATCGTGGAGATCCTGCAGTATTAGGTCATTTATTTTCTCCAGAGTTTTTTCCGAAGCAGAGGAAACTGCCTAAATTTGATTTCAAAAATCGCGCACCACTTGTGAACCGTGCTGCGTGATTGAGACGCAGCTACTCACACGCCTTATCCAGCCAGAAATGTGTGTCGAGTGCGAAACCCAATCTTCTTTGGGCTGCTGCAGTGCACTAGGAAGGCTTTTTTCTGAGACCAAGGTGACCTTTGTAATCACTGAGGCATAAGTTTCCTGATAATATTGAATGTCTAGAGGAAAAGCGTTATCCAGCCAAAGATACGCGAGTGTGAGATATATTTTTTATTCTGAAAAAAGCCTTTTCAGAATGAAAGTGTGTCATCAAAAATGTCGATATTTGAACTATCGAATGACTGCTAGAACTCTTAAAAGAACAAAAAGCACGATGTTTTCAAAGGATTGAAAATGATTGCCGATACCCGTAAAGACCTACTTGTTAACATCTTGGCATATTTAGTTAGGATTGCAACGATGCCAAGCAAACCGATCTCCAAAGTCGCTCCACTGGTTTCTGTACAGACGAAATCTCCCCTTTCATCTACACAAAACATCACAACGAAGGTGAGAGTGTTCTTCAATTGCGCACTTTTATTCAAAAAAAAGCCTTTTTTTTTGCTATCTAAATATACGGTACACCTGATGCTTGATTTTTAATACGAATACGCAGTATTTAAGGCTGCAAAAAGCAAGATTTGCCCACCGTCGACAACCGATTCAATGCGAAAAATTTGTCGGAACCCTCCTTCCCGGAATACGAAGTCAGCAGCTCATAACTCTTCTCCACCTAAAATGATAAGTTCATGCTCAACGACCCGCAGTTCTTCATTAAAAAGTGAGTCGAATAAATATCTTAACACTTCATAGAGATCATTGCTTTCCTCTTTGTTTTCCATCTTGCTGCTGGTTCCAGGGATTCTGACTGAGGATTCGATTCATTTATTTCCGTATAAATCCACTAGAAATTGTTGCATTTTGTTCGATTTAGAACCTCGCCTTCCTCCTCAAGCAACTCGCCCTTCAAATGTGGTTACTGGTGTTCCGAAGACTGCAGCACGAGTCTCTGACAATCAGCATCAAAAGACTGCGAAACCTTCCGCTTTAAAGAATGAGAAAACTGAAAGTGAGAGCGCAGGAAAAAGTCTCCATTTGATGAATAAATTTCGTTTTTTTGTACCCTGTTTGCTAAGAATCGTTTGAAATCGTTTTTTTTTTTGTTGTTTCAGAGTGTAAATTCAAATCGAAACGTGGCAGCATCGAAAAGCCGTGAACCTGACAGTACCACTATCGATCTGATTCGTAAAATATTCTCGGATAGACTGGAAATTACGTAAGTACTGTAAATATTTCGCACTAGTGAGAAAAAAGAACTTATCTCAGTTTCCAGCAGCGGACTTTTATGATTAACTAATTTTAATTGTAATTATGAAATAGGTCATAATTTTGGTTCTGTTTCTAAATCTTGCTATACATATATTTTAGACTGTCGGACGATGCCGAAACTCTTGCTGGAGAACTGGCTGATGGGGTACATCTGTGCGGCTTGATAAATTCCTTTCGTCCGCGAACTATTACATTTATGTTCACCTCGTCAGGAGCAGTTCGTGTTCAAATTTCTTCCTGTCAGTTTCATTGTTTATGGTTCCCACTTGTGAAATTTCAGGTTTTGTCACCTCCAAAAGCGAAACGCAATGTTGATAGTTTCATTGCTTCCTGTCGAAAACTCGGTGTTCCAGAGGTAAGATAAATTCTTATTTTACGTGATATTTTTTAAGTACATCTGTGGTGTACATTTTTTACATCTTAGAGTAGTGATGCGGATAACTTTCGTCGGATTTCCAACTGGTCAATATTCGAGTTATCTAACTGTTTCATAACAATGATGGGGAATCATGTGCAAAACTTTTTGTCAGGCGGGACTCGAATTCGCATTCCATTCTGAGCGGAGCGCGTGCTCTAACCCATGGCACTACCACCGCTAGAAGCGGTTGAATAATAAAGAATTCTGTTTTGATCATTCAATACCCAATATCTCTCAGTGTGACTGGGTTTAGTGTTGATATCGACTACCTAGGCTGCATCGTTGACGCTTGCTTGCACAGAATGATGTGTTGCAGTTTCGAAATAGTGGTGAAAAACAGACATCGATGGTGCAACGGGTTAGAGCACTCGCTTTGGGATAGGGTGAAATGCGCGCTCAAGTCCCGCCGGACGAAGTTTTGCACTTCACTCTACATCATTGGGTATATAGTAGCATCATATATTTGTGTCGATATTGACTACCTAGGCTAAAAGCGAATAAATAAGAAGAATTCTCTTTTATAAAACGTTTAACATTTGTTGCAATGAAGGGAAGGTGATATAAGGCTCAAGAGGCCTTTGGTTTTTTTAGAAGTATGAATCTTACTTATTATTGATCTCTCTATCAGTTCGGTGTAAAGGAGGAGGTGACGGAATGGTTAGTCGTGCACATCATCAGGAAGCACTATTCTGGTCCGACCCCATTTCTAGAACTCTCCTTCATTCATTGGCCACTCTATCCCGGCTGTCGACAAAACTGCAAGGAGATCCACCCGATAAGTGAGCCACGACATTTGCGAAGAAGGCGAAATTCTCAAGCAGCAGTCGGAACACTACACACGAAGAATTCGAACATCTCTGGAACGATGAATGCGATAAAACGAGGCGAATGCAAGAAGTAAGGGGTTCCCATAGTAAGCAAAAATGTGGTAAGAGGTCATATGAAATTGAGAAAAAACATGTTATCAAATGTTCCTATGTTCAGTCGTCTTCAAATGCCTCTGTTTAAGGTATCTATTTGCTCACCAGCAGATATTCTCAACAAAAGAAATATTGCCAGTCTGGTTAGAACTGTGCTCGCGCTGCAGAAACATTTTCGAGATTGTGGATCGTCTGTTTCAAACTGCTCTTCAGTAGGAGAGAAACGAAAAGTTTTACACCTGTGATTTCAATATCTATTGACGTAGCAATGAATTTCCTCATGCCACTATTGTATAGGTAAATATTATAGAATGAGCTTCATATTTTCTTCTTTTTTGCCAAGTAGTCTAACAGATTATGTCGATCTCATCTTTGTAGTTCATCAGTACCATCTACATTCTCGCTGTTAATATCCATTGTGTAAATCTCATATTTTGCTTTCTGAACTGAAAAGTAACGTTGTTGGGTACATTATTATCGACTTTCGCATACATGTACGATCGAGGCGGCTTTATCATAGTGCTTAGAAATTACGGTTGTTTACTGTGTTTTCTCTTATCTGTTTATCTATGCAGTTATTATATAGAATTTGCTAGATGCGATATTGTATTTTGTTGCATTAAAATATTCGGTAAATGAAGTGTAATAATGTGTTGTTTCTTCATCAGTTTTATTGACAGTAGAATTTTAAAGAGCAAGATGGTATTTATATCTTAAGTCATGATAATCATTGTAACTCAAAGACATAATTTTCTGAGGAGCAGCGTTGATAGGCACGCGGCGTCGCGCCTTCGCGCCGTCGCTTTCCCACGAGTATGCCGCCATTACAGTAGCTGAGTGAGATTTGACGTCGCGCTGTGAAAATGTGATAAGCAAAATGACTCTCATGATCCTTAGAGGGATAACCACAATAATCTGGGTGTGCAAATGAAGCTGGTTGATTTAGCACGTTGACAACGACGTTGAAATCCTAGGCTGCATGAGGCACCGTCGCGCGACGTGCGCGACGGCTACTACGACGTTATGGTAGTACTCTAATGAAGTGTGGATTTTTTATCGCCACTAAAGGAAGTCCCGTCGATCGCTAAAGCCATCTGTAACAGAAAAAATGGCGATACTTCCTCCTAAAACCCCGAATCTCGATGAAGAAGGTAGATTACGCACTAGAAGGAACTCTGCTCGCAAAGCGTTAGCTTTTTTTAATAGTAGAAAATAAAATAGGAGCTATTTAACAAAGCAGACTTAGTGGGGAGAATGAGCTTTTCTCAAGCTATTGAATGACCACAAAAACGTTGATGAAAATGCAAGAAACGAAGTTGTATAACAGCTGGAAATATGTTCCCTTCCACAATAGTGTGCTTTTCCCGTTGAAATATAGATAATTTTTCGATACATGGGCACGCTCCTAACTATAGCATTTTTAAAGAAGTCTCTTCTGCTACATTTCATCATTTAATCACGATAACATCCACTCACTACCTCAGATTATCAAACAACGCCCCATATTTCCATTACAAAGATTTTGATGCAAAGATTTTCATTGGAAGATGCAAGGGTTTTCATTGGAAGGTCGCTTACTAGAGCCTTTCCCTCAAGGGTGATTCAAGGTGCATGCAGTAAAAATGGCAATTATTTTTGATTGATTGCAACGATTCTTTCAAATTATGCATTGTTTTCTACCTTCAACCGTTCAGCTTCTACAGTACATTTTGTGGGGCGTTTAACTGTGCGTCAGTCACGTAACTGACGGCTTGTGATTGATCAACGTCTCATTGCTGACTGTTCTGTGAATGCTGTAGATCTCCTGATAACGCTCACAAGATCTATTTGCTTTTGCAGAATCTGAGAAGTTCCGGTGGACGATTTCATTTTTTTGGCGCGAGAAAAATTGTAGCTAAGCTGGCACAGTCACGTACTACATCATTCGAAGGTGAAGGCTTTTTAGTGAAAAATGTTGCGCAGAACAAAATTCACACTTTCGACTTCCTAGGACCATCTCGACTTATGCCTTTCAAGCATTGTGTGTATGCACTTTGTTCCCCGTATCGCTTAGCTGCTTCTGCTCATATTTTCGCTTAGTATTCCTTTGATTTGAGGCGCTCAATCGATATGCATAGACAATTTGCTGATTCGATCCTCCTGTTGACTTTACTTTGTCTTACAGAGGTAGATACTCCCCCAGATAAAAAGAAATCAACGCCACGTTATTTACAAAATCACTGCATGTTAGGTGATAAAACTCCCCGACATCGCAGTGACCAACAGGCGACCGCTCATGGCTGGTAAAATGAAACATACCTTTATAAATGACTGCTTTTATATTCATCACCATAAGTGGTCCAGCTGTAAGTGCCATAATGGATGTCAGGAAAGGCTCATCATATCCCATCAGATTACAGACTGTTTTGAGCGTGGTATCGACCATTGGTCAATGCAATGTCGGCGGATTTCGTTACCAGACATGCGATGATTTCTTGAAATAATTTCGCGTCGATTCCCTCATAAGTAGGAATACATTCTTTGCAAAGAATTAACTGAACCAAGGCACCGCGTTGCTAATGAGGCTGCAACGCCGAAACACCTATCTAACAATTTATAAGTACAATAGCAGACCTCATGAACGGCTCAAGATATGTTGTCAGATCATATTTTTCTTCGACGAGGTCTATAAAAGTACTCGAATGTCAAAAGAAGAATACTGACACGAAACTGCTGAGCGAAATTTGAATCTTTGATGGGTATTCAACCTACTAAAGTGCGACGTGTATCACATGTGGTACACAGATTGCGGCGTCGCTTCTCGGCCTATGGGGCTTGCTGACGTATACAGTAATAGCTGCGCAACGATACAAATCTGACATTCATTGAAATCGACTAATTTGAGACTTCGCTCAGGAACAGTATATTCTGACAATGTGTTTGAACCTTTCATGATATCTGTTATTGTCAATTATGCAATACACAATACCTGTTTCGCACTTACAATCTTGTCACTTGAGCGGGTGCCTTTTCGTCCAGTCAGTTCCTCGCGGATCTACACTTATATAAAGGAATCGGCGTCGACGTTTCCACATTCATGGTACGCTGAAACAATCATCCATTGTTACACTTGACTACGTGACAGCCTTACACCATGCATTCGACATACAAGCACTGTGAAAGAACATCACGGCAACGTGTCTCACACTGTGTAAGTAGCCATAAGAGACCTCGTGAAAGGCTCAAATTACATTGTCAGGTTATCTTCTTCTTCAACGAGTTCTCAAAGTACCCGATTGCAACGATTGTTGCATATGCCCACGTAACAACCATACGCCATACATTCGACCATCAAATACTCTAAAGAACATCACGATAATTGTTTCGCAGTACGATGAGTGCAAAATGTGTGTCTTCGACTTATCTATTTAGAGGTAGATTGCCGAAGAAAATGAACGAACTAAAAGGCACCGTACAAGTGAAAGGCATTGATAAGACCACAATAGACAGCAGAAGATATCTTCTCCGTATTCTCTGTATACTTCTTTATCTAAATCTTTGCGCTTATTTCAGACTTTCCAAGAACACTCACGTTATGCCAACGTTATTCGATCCAACCCTGACGGATCATTTATCACGAGTGGTGGGGCTGATGAAAAAGTGAACGGTTGAACTTCTATTGTCAAGAATTTATTATTAAACTGCTTCTTTAACAGTGCTTTGATGTTATAATTAATAGGTGGTTTACAAAGTTCGTGCCGTTTTGGTTTTTTCTTATAATTTTTGCACTGAAATTGCATGATTTCATTGTCGTTCACTTGCGCATTTTCTTGCCAACATTCTCATGTACAACTTATCTCTACTTGCTTTGAGATGGAGCTGTCGTGGGAGCGAATTCGATTGCTATTCACGCACAAATGACGAGTACGGAGAGATGCTAGTGAAGGCCGCGCAAGATTAATGGAGATTCCTGTGAATGGTCTGAGCGCGAGTGATCCTCCAGACTGTTCCCACCAGCTTTAAACTTCGCGAATTACTTCCTAGCCGTCCTGTCTACAACCGTATCGTCACCTCAAACTCCTTCAATTTTGCACGCCGCTCTACCATCGTTTTCCCCTATTCGAGCCTAAGTAACAAGCGAATTTGCTCCCAAGACAATTCCATCTCGAAGCAAGTGAGGACATGCTATTTTTGTTCGAAAATGTTCCAAAATGTTCGTAAGAAAATGCGCAATCAAACCACACTAAAGTCACGCAGTTTTGTCCCAGAAATCTTAGTAAGAAACCAAAACGGGATGGACTTTTTACACACCCTATTATTTATTGAATAATGTTTAGTAACATGCAAGAGTTCGAGTACTCCGCGCGAGAGATAAACCCGCGTCTTGTTGCGCATCAACAAATTCACTATCGAAAATTCTGTCGTGCTATCACTCTCCCTTCAATACTCATATTTTGACTACAGTGGTCAATTATACGTTGAACTAATTCGTATTTGATTTTCCAGATTGTCATATTCGAAGATACGGAAGGAACCAAGGTTGGCGAATTGATGGATCAGAGTGTCAAGGCTGGCTAGATATGACATTTTATTCCGTAATTTTTCACGAGTAAAATGATATTTTAAGGGCGAGGTGACGCATTTTGGCAGTGTTTTTGGTTCGGCTTGGTCACCATGTGGTCAAAAAATCGCTACGGCATCGGTTACCGAACTGTTACGATCTGGAACGCTTCCAAGAGAACACTCAGAGATCGATCAACAGCGAGAGCTTTATCTTTGTATTCTCACTTCCTCAGTGGCCTTTCGGAATATCTTTTCCTGACGTAATTGAAAATCTTTTCTGAATTTAACCATTTCGTTAGAATCTCAGAGATCTAGGCTTTCGAAATATCATTAAATGTCTGGGAGAAAACCTTTATTCAGCGAGAAAGGCCTTCAATCAGGCGTGTATCACATGTAGTACACGTGGTCCTTTGAAGGTTAAGGAATAGGCAAGTGCTATCGGCTGGACGATGGCAGTCGGTAGCCATTATTTTTACAGCTACCATTATCGATAAACCAGAGATTTGTTAGAGAGAGAGAGAGGAGAGGGGGAGGGGAAGGAGGTAGAGAGACTATAAAAATAAAGCTCATTGAAAGAATATTGATTGAATGTGATGAAAAGAAGGATAACAAACGAAATTTCAGAAATAATAGAACAGCTGAATAGTCACATATTAATGACAGATAAAAAAGCTCTAAATGACTAGTTATAGAGGTGAATAAAAGAAGAAGTGAAATTTAAAAAATAGGTCCCGGCACGAAAACGAGTGGATACTGCACATAGGTACTACCGTATTCAGAATTGAGCAATTATTGCGGCCGGTGTGCCAGTGTCGGCATCTGCCTTTTTTCAGTTTTCCTCCATGCCATCGAACTATCTGGGTTTCATTGAGATTGTGACTCCATCGGTGAGTTTCCGAAAAGGAAAGGGGAAAGAAAGATATTCTGGACTAAAGGAGGAGCCAGCTAATTGACACCTTTGAAGGACGGAGAGCCTTTAAACCTTTAGTGACCGTTTGAGATGGGACGAGTGGAGATTATTCAAAGTTGATCGCACTCTCAAAATTTTGAAATATACAGAAGACTATGACGAAGAACGGCAGGACCTTGTATTGCAAACCATTCGTAATGGTACCGTTCACATTCATCTTCCCGAAGAAATGCGATCCTGCATCACGTGTACGCGTTCATGCTGAGTTCACAGAAGACAAATACGTAGCCATATCTGTTATCCGTTGTCCGGATCATTTTGTGGAGAATGGTGAGTACCACACGTCAAACATTAATGATCAAATAGAAAGAAAATACTTTTGAGTTTGATTAGAGGCAGCAAATCAGTAGCCCTGATGGTATAGTGGTAGCATGAGCACCTTAGCTTGGTGTAACACGAGTTCAACTCTCACGCGGAGTCGAATGTTTTGCATACCATTCAAAATTCTTAAATGTATATTTTTGATATCTTGACACTGTTAAGAAGCAGTAGAGTGAAGAATTTCTTTAGAAATTACAATTTTCATGCAGCGATATGAAAATGCATTTTATGAGATGTAAGCATGCCGAAACTGAATATCTCGGCTCCGATAAGCACTATGGTTTGCGCATTCCGATGTGCGAAACGACGAGCTTCATGTTTATGTGCTTCAGCTCATGTTCTGAAAACATTAGCCGTCGTCCAATTCAGCTCACCTTTGTTCTCGAGGGACTGTAAGTTTTTCTGAGATTGCTTTCAAGTGAATTTCCGTCGAGGTCATCCGACTAATGTGCTAGACGTCCATTGGATAAGTTGTTTCGTCGATTCTGCCTATGACAACCGGTTTCTCTGAAGTATATCTGTGCGAAAATAGCTGACATTTGTGTTTGGCTTAGGCGTGATATCAGGGGACCATGGCCGAGTGATTGGGGTTGCTCGGCGCGAGGTCGATACCCCTTCCTCCAATACTCTCCGGAAAGCAGTGGACGATCACCCAAAGAACGCGCCATTCTGAATATTTTTGAGGCCGCAAAGAGATCGGTTCGAAGTGATTTATAACGCTTACAAAGAAGGTTGAATTCTCTATCCTTAAATGCTCTAGCTATCGAGGTCCGCACAATGAAATCTCTATGAATTGTGCGCCGCTTCTTTAGCACCGCGACGCGCCACTCATGTATGAGTCGCAAGCGAATTTGTTCCCAAGACAGCTTCATAATGAAGCAACTATAGACAAGTTGTATAACAAAATGCTCGCAAGAAAACGCTCAAATGAGCGATAACCAAAATCTTGCATTTCGGATTAGTTCTGCTGGTGAATTTGATGTTTCTTATTCTAGAGCCAAAACTCATAGAAAGACTTGAAACTAACTGCGTTCTCATAGCATTGATAAGGTACCGAAGATTAATGCGGTCGGGACCGCAACTGATTGATCCCGCAAGACATGTCCCATGATTCTCTCTGCAAGCTCATATGCATTGATCTCTGTATAACTCATTTGCGGAGTAAACTTTGAGGGTTATGTTTGATCTTTTCTTTTGCCTTTTCATCGCTGTATAAAAGCTTTTTAAAAATCAACTATATGCTGGGTCAAAAATAACCATTAGGCGTGTTGAAATCAAGTATAGTTTCAGATTCACAAGATTTCCCATCAATAAATCGTTAGTAAGTTTTGATGGAAATTTGCTTACAGAGCAGAGTCGAGCAAAAAAGGCGCTTCAAGTTTGAAAATTATAATCTTATTTTCGCTGCTACAGAGCAGTGAGGAGATTTTTCAGTGGACCAGGACAACGCAAAAATCGCATAGATTCAGACTTTTGAATTCTTTTGAACCTCCAAGGAAGCAGCTATATCTAACCCGGCTCACAACTAATCGCACTGCTGGAGAGGTACAGGCCGTCCCGTACTGGTTAATAAAACAACGTAGAGCACTGTGTTCCTTAGCTCATCCAGGTCTTATGACCATACTCTGAATACCAATGTGGTATTATGCAGTAATACCCTGACTAGAGCTTTTTTTCTACAAAAGAGTAAAGTGTAAAGAACGGGCTAATATCATCCTGAGCATAAATTCCTTTCAGAGACGAAAGACAAATGGCGACGTTCACGGTTCCGTTGAAAGTCTGTGCCAGACCATTTCGTTATACGTCCGAAGAAGGTAAGAAAATCAAAGCTTCTTCAAATTTCAAAGCAATTTGTGATTGCAGGTTGTGGATAAGCTAATCAACGACGGTTGCTCATTTCCGATGTGATTCATGCAACCACACTACTTTGTTAAAAAAATGTTATGCCCCCTTTCATGGTCTTTGATTTGAAAGGTGATTTGCACATATTAGGACAACATAGCTTACTTCATAGCTGCCTCGTTGTGAAAAAAGAAAGCTCTCGGCGTTGATCAATCCCCGAGAAATGCACAGTGCTATCGACCTAATCGAGCATCGTTTGATTTCACTGAACGAATATGTGACCTTGACAAATGACTCATGATGGCCTACCAATGTACAAAGTTGGTGCTGCTGTCCTTCCAGACAAATCTAATATCAGTTCAATGACCGCAGTGGGATGGAAGGCTTGATAAACTTTATACTCGGGAGCAAACAAACAAATCATCAACCACGTGTGTTGCAGAGCGTGTACAGGTCCAGCGATTCAACGTATTGAGGCTCAAGAGCCCTTTGATTTTTTTTAGATGTAGGAATCTTACTTATTACTAATCCCTCTATCAGTTCGGTGTAAAGGAGACGATGACGAAATGGTTAGTCGTGCACATCATCAGGAAGCAATATTGTGGTCCGACCTCATTCCTAGAACTCTCCTTCATTCACTTGGTCACTCTGTCCCGGCTGTCGGCAAGACTGCAGAGGTCCATCCGACAAGTGAGCCATGACATTTGCGAAGAAGGCGAAATTCCTAAGCAGCAATCGGAACGCTTCACACGAAAGATTTAAACATTTCTGGAACGGTGAATGCGATGAAGCGAGGCGAATGCAAGAAGTAAGGGGTTCCCATAGTAAGCAAAAATGTGGTAAGAGGTCATATGAAATTGAGAAAAAACATGTTATCAAATGTTCCTATGTTCAGTCGTCTTCAAATGCCTCTGTTTAAGGTATCTATTTGCTCACCAGCAGATATTCTCAACAAAAGAAATATTGCCAGTCTGGTTAGAACTGTGCTCGCGCTGCAGAAACATTTTCGAGATTGTGGATCGTCTGTTTCAAACTGCTCTTCAGTAGGAGAGAAACGAAAAGTTTTACACCTGTGATTTCAATATCTATTGACGAGCAATGAATTTTCTCATGCCACTATTGTGTAGGTAAATATTATAAAATCGGCTTCATATTTTCTTCTTTTTGTCAAGTACTTTAACAGATTATGTCGATCTCATCTTTGTAGTTCATCAGTACCATCTACATTCTCGCTGTTAATATCCATTGTGTAAATCTCATATTTTGCTTTCTGAACTGAATAGTAACGCTGTTGGGTACCTTATTATCGACTTTCGCATACATTTACGATCGAGGCGGTTTTATCATGGTGCTTAGAAATTGCGGTTGTTCACTGTGTTTTCTCTTATCTGTTTAACTATGCAGTTATTATATAGAATTTGCTAAATGCGATATTGTAATTTTTGTTCCATAAAAATATTCGGTAAATGAAGTGTGATGATGTGTCGTTTTTTCACCATTTTTTTTACAGTAAAATTTTAGAGGGCGAGATGTTATTCATATCTCAAGTTATGATGATCATTGTAACCCAAAGACGTAATCTCAGAACCAGCGTTGATACACACGCGGCGTCGTGCCGTCACTTTCCCACGAGTACGCCGCCATTACAGTAGCTGAGTGAGATTTGACGTCGCGCTGCGAAAAGCAAAATTACTCTCATGATCCTTAGGGGAAAACAACAATAATCTGGGTGTTATTTGCAAATAAAGCTGGTTAATTTAACAAGTTGACAGCGACGTTGAAATCCTAGGCTGCACGCGGCACCGTCGCGCGATGAGCGCGGCGGCTATAACGACGTTATGGTAGTGTACTAATAAAATGTGGATTTTTATCGCCACTAAAGGAAACTCCGTCGTTCAATAAAGCTATCTTTAACAGAAACAATGGCGATACTTTCTCCTAAAACCTCGAATCTCGATGGAGAAGTTAGATTACTCATTGGCAGGAACACTGCTCGCAAAGTATTAGCTTTTTTTACAGCAGAAAATGAAATAGGAGCTATTCAACAAAGCAGACTTAGTGGAAAGCATGAGCTTTTCTCAAGCTATTGAACGATCACGAAAACACTTATGAAAAAGCAAGAAACGAAGTTGTATAACCACGGAATTTTCAAGACCGCATCTTTTTAGGCACCTTTTGACCGGCGCTACTAATTTCGTTTGATATAAATGACAGATTGAAGGGAACTTTATTCAGGTGCGGAGTATTCTTTTTTCGGGACCTAATTCCACTTTTTGAGTTTTCCCAAATAGCAGATGTTTTTTAGCCGTTGGAAGTGGCAAATTTTTGTGCCAAGTCTAATGATTCGTTCCTTTCCTCTTCTCCTGTGCACACATTTTTACCCGTTCGAAACACGTTTTTAATTAGCTGTTTTTTCGTGTGTGAATCTAATCTAGACTACGCTACAAGGCCAGATTAGTAGGGTTAGGTAACGAAAAACAGACAGGGACCCTACCACCCATTCCCTTCCCACAAGCTTTTTAGAAGGAAGAAAAACCAAATGGCGAACTCGACCCTATAGTTCGCCTTTTTTCAAACGAAATTCTGCAAACACTCAACCATTTTCAGCATAGAAAAATAAGCTCCAATCTGACACACAAACAAAAACAAGGTTTGCTCCAAATCAGGAAGCTCGTAAGATCAAAAACTATCCGTCTATGCGTAAGTGATAAAGGTGGGGAATTTGTAGTAATTTCAAATCAGCTGGACGTCGAAATAACGGAGAAACATCTTCAGGATGTCTCCCTCTAGCCCATCCTCTGAGAAGGAATATAAACTCCAATGTAAAAATCTAAACAAACAATGGGTCAACACGGCAAGTGCAGCAGGCTTGGATACTTTAGTTATCTCTCGAATCAAGAACAACAATCCTATTTGTCCGCTCCTATACCTTCTCATAAAAACACATAAACTTACATCTATTGATGATCTAGTGTCAACCGATCCATCAACGTACAAGGTTAGACCTATCATCAGTTGTGTAGGCGGACCTACGGATAGAATAACGTGGCTTCTAAACCTTATTTTTACTCAGGTGCTCAAATTCATACAAACCCATCTACCCAATACCCAAATGTTCCTCGATCACCTACGTTGCGCGAAACCAAACAACTCGCACGTAATGGATTCATTTGATGTTACCTTACTCTAAACAAACGTATCAAATAACTCTGTATTGCAAGCCTTCGAACTTTTAACTGAAAATGAACAAAAAGTAAATATGCATGGCTTCTCAGTCGAACAACTAACAACCCACCTAAGACAATGTTTTAGTTGTTCAATCTTTCGGTGCTCGGGAATATAATTCAAACAACTCAGGAGGTTAGCCATGGGTCAACGTTTGGCACCTAGTCTTGTCATAGCTTTTATGTATAAAGTGGTAGCTCCAGTTCTCGTTCACCGCCCATTGCTCTACTGCCGGTATATAGACGATTGTATCATTGTCTGTTCCATACAAGAGGAAATGGACAAGTGTTTTGAAGCCTTGAATGGACAGTCAGAGCATATAAAATTACGCGAGAGAGTCCCAACGGGAGCTGGATCACATTCTTAAACATCCAAGTTAGGCTTTTGGATAATGGCTATAGTGCAAAATGGTATCAAATACCATGTAACAAAAACATCTAATTAGAAACGTGTTTCAAACGGCTGAAAATGTGTGCACAGGAGAAGAGGAAAGGAACGAATCGTTAAAATTAGCACGAGAATTGCCATTTCCAACGGCTACAAAACGTCTGCTACTTGGGAATATACAAAAAGTAAAATTAGGTCCCGAAAGAACAATAACCCGCACCTGAATAAAGTTCCCTTCAAACTGCCATTTATATCAAACGCTATTAGTAGCGCGGTTAAAAGGTGCCTAAAAAGATGCAGTCTTGAAAATTCCGTGGTAGTTATTGAAATCCCACCTCCCACCCTACGCCATCAGCTGATCCGCAATAGACTTTATGATCGATTGTACAACACCAAAAATTGTATGATCTGCCCTAACGGAAAAAAGGGGGATTGTATGAGATCGGGCACAATTTATTTACTAACATGTAAAACATGCGGGGAAGAATATATAGGCGGAACGAGTAGAACGCTTTTCACCCGCATAAAAGAACGTCTAGATAGTAAATCTAAAATAGATAAAACCAACCTTTAGGTTTACATAGGGCACAAAACACAGCAACAACGATTTTGATGTGATTGTCACAATCCTAGCGCAGGAATCAAAAACATCCACGCGCAAGACTCTTGAGGCATTTTGGATAAACGCCAAAAACCCCGAAATGAATCGGAGGGACAAGTGCGTCATCATCACACGAGATCTCGCGCCCTTTCTTCGTGTGATCTTCTAACTTGACCTAGGCAGCATATAAATAAGACCATTCGAATCATTCAAATAGTCTAATACTACATACGCCCAGGCTCTGAAGAAGGCGGGTCACCGAAACGTCAGCCGAACTTCTACGACTATTTTACCAACCTCGCGTCAGCTAATCAAGATAAGTTTCCTCGATTTTCATATAACAGTCACCAAATCTCTCTCTTAAAGGCTCTTGTGAAGGTAAAGGCCTAGGTGAATGCTTCACCTGACATAGAGTGTAAAGCGTAGGTCGTCGATAACTATATATAAGGAGTGTGACGCTCCCGAGAGAACTGACTATGAAAAGATCGCAAGACGACGGGTTCTGCCCGACCGACAAGTCTTTAAGGACGAAGCACTTACATCGGACTCTACAAGAGCCCTTACCAGACCACATGACAAGTTGGCTCAAATAATATTTAAAGGATATGTTGAAATTTGAGCGTGGTCTTAACAAAACACTCAAGAAGAAAGTTTATTTCTTCACATGACCGAATTTTTGATATGAAAACAACTGTGCAATCTGTATTTGCTCTATTACATGATCTATTACATGATAATGTTCTCAGCTGCATTGTTAGTGTTCCATAAGCCGACATTCCAACTGCAGTCTCGAAAAACCAAATTTCACCTTCATTCCTCACGGAAATCTAATTATGGAGTGTGCGATCGAGCAACAGAATTAAATCACGAATGCTTATATTGTGAGCAGAAAAAAGAACTATTTCAGCATTGATCTTATCAACAGAGAACCTTGATGCTCATGCAAGTATAACATAACAGAACGGAACAATTGATTCAGACAAAAAACAAATAGAGACAACAGTAATTCACAAGCAATCGAAAACTTGCGTTTCTCAACAATTTCAAAGATTTAATACTATCGCATTTTATGACGCCATACTGTTATCTATTTGGCTACACTTGTGAGGACAAAAAATTCATCGTCATTTCTTAGTCTCACATAATTCCCGTCAATCGTCATAACCTCGGAGAATTCCAGAATAGATTTCTTGATATCGTTTCGTCTGCCGAGTTCATCACTCATCTTTGAGAACGGTAGATGAAATATAATCTGATCAAGAAGAAAATTGAAAACATAAGTGAATGACAATCGTTTCATGATTCGCTTAACATTTGGAATAGTAGTAAAAAGTCAAAATCCCGTCACTGGAAAATTCTCGACTAAATTTCCGACAAATTAATGAACAATGTGAAAAGATTTTTGACAGCTCAGTCTCTAATAAACTCATTCAACAAGCGTTGCTCAGGCGGAAAATTTACAAGTATTTTATTCTCTTGATAGGAACAGAAATGCAAGGTAGAAATGATGCAGAGAAAACAGTGGAAACATAAGAAAGAAATAGAGATAGATTCTATTTTCTCATAATTCATTTTCAACGTTCCTCTACAGATTTTCGCACGACTCAAATTTCCACATGCTTTGGCGAAATCGATCAGTGGTTTGCTCCGTTTTCTGATACTTCATGGAAAAAAAACGATTGTTATCAATGCCTGCTATTGCCGTTCGTTCTCATGCTGACCAAATTACCGTTTCCCTCAAATCTTTCTTTGCGTCCACGGAAAACTGTTTGAGAAAGTTAAAATCGCGGAATCAAAGTTTTGCATCTTTGGCTAAGGATCTTTGTCTGCCGGGGCATCCTCCTTTCATAGTAATTCCCTGTCCACTTCCTTCTGTCACAGACGAACAGAGACATCTCCTTCAAGTGATTATAGTCATACCACTCACAAATGACTTTGAGAATGCTTTTAATCGCCTTTTCGAAGTTTCGTTAGATCTGATCAGATTATGCAAGGCAACAGTATGGCAGGCACATATGTTTCAGCGACTTTGCCGTCACCAGTGACACTTCGCTTGACCACTCGCCCCTATAATAAGAGAACGAGCACCGAACATTGACGAAGTGTAATCAAGCAAAATTGCGACGAAACACCTGTATCTACCAGAGTATTGTTGTGGGCCATGTAATGAAACCCCAAAAAAAAAGCTAAAATCATTTTCAAAGATTATATATGATCTTGGATAATCAATTAAACCACGGTCTCTTTCTACCCTTGAGATTAGAAAACAGAGGTATCACATGTCACTTTTATACTGCGTGATTTATAAAAAGGGTAATCAAGAAAACCTACCATTATTGCAATAATCTCTTCAAGAGTCCTCTCTCTCTTAGATTTGAATAAGATTTTGTAGATTTCAGTCGTCAGACCTTTAGGAAGGAACCGAATTAGTGATCTGAGAGTGCAGTCAACGGGCTGCACCTAAACATAACATATATCATTATCTAAGAAAGTACCTAATTCTTGCGACACAGAGAGATTCTACTCATAAAAATACATTAGGTGAAATTCCACAGAAACAAAAGTGGATCAACTGAGACGGGATGGAGAGTTAAATGAAGTGCTTTTTTTCACAGTACCTTCATACGATTCGGTGGTGGCAAAGATCTAAACATTTTCAGCTCGAATAGTCGTTTAACGTCCATGTCACGGCCGTGTCCCACCAGTGGGCAATCATTTGGTTCACTATTAGGATTGATGAGGTTCTAAAACTCCAAATGATTGAGTTCAAGAAATTAAAGAAAACTGATTATCAAGGAATGCCAACCATTTATCACAGAGATTCTGAGCATGCCCATCAAATCACAATTAAAATGAGGGCGAGTCATCCATTTGGCGTTGCCATTCCTTGGAGATCAGTTATGTAAAACAAAGTGATTGAAGCTGATCAATTTTTGAACAACGTGTGATACTTCTACCCGTAGCATCCATATGTGACTGGATTCGCTTTCGGCCTGTGCAGTCACTTGTGATGGCCAAACGATGACCAGGCCAGTGAATTTCATCATTCGTTACAACTGCAGTGCCAACGACTGATGGAGGAGTGACGGGGGCTTAGTTAGCAGCAAGTACAGCATGAACTGAGCATCACATGTGGATTGCAATGCATCTCTAGCCATTGCGCTATAAGCACCCCAAAACTGATGGAATAGAAATACCAATGAGCAAACTTCGATATAACAGGCGATAAAGTCAAGAAATAGTTACCTCAATGACTTTCTCACAATTATTTATAGGCAATGGACCATTAATGCGGTGGCACAATTGAAGAAAGCATAGTAGTTCCGGTAAAGCCTGCACTTTATCACTCCATAAACGCATACATTCATTTTTCATTTCAATCCTTAAAAAGTAATCTGTCTCGCGACACACTTTCTCGGTAACCTTGTCCACAGTATAAAAACGAAATATTAGTATTTCATCATACCTCATACGTCTACTAGAAATCTTTTCTTCTCCCAGAGACAATGAACAAGACCGCAAAAACTCTGAAAAGTGATCAACCTGGAAATTTTTTAGATGTTATCCGCAGCTAAAAGTGTTCAACTAACCTTGAACCCCAGGCATCGCAGACGATACATTAAGGTCTTTGCAATTGTCGCGGAGTGTAGATTCTTCCTTGATACTATCTCTTAGAACAAAATTAAATTTCAGCCCGTGTATTTTTTCAGATAAACACTTGAAATCACGAGAAGCGGCTGATTTTGCACTTTCCTTTTCATTTTCACTGGCTTGCGAAGTACGTGTTCTCTCCTCAGAGTAACCAAAAGAGGGATCTCCATATAATTCTTCCGATAAGCCATCGTTAGTTACCGATTTTGGTGACATTTTGGAAAATTCCTCTTCTCTAGTTTGCGCAGGATATTCAAAACAAGTGACGAAAGAATCTCCACATAGTTCATTTGATAAGCCGTAGCTATTTAGCGGTCTTGGTGATATGTTGGAAAGGTTCTCTTCTCTAGTTTGTAGTGTGTCTTCCAAGCAAGAGAAGAAGTAATCCTCACACAGTTCTTCCGATAAGCCATCTCTGTTTGGCGGTTTTGGCGATATGTCGAAAAGGCTCTCTTCTCTACTTCGTGTTGTATCTTCCAAACAAGAAACAAAGGAGTCATCAAAGTCTTCTTTCGAGGAGCCATCGCTTACAAATGAATGATATACAGAATTCGTTTCTGACGCATCAGAGCTAAGGGAGGTATCGCCAAAATGTTCTTCTGACAAACCATCATTATCAGATGAGATATAGAGGGGAAGCCTTTCTGACGTGTCGGTATAAAGGACGACGTTTCCATCGAATACCTGAAATGTTGAGTAAAAGAAAAATGCAGTACATTCTTTGAGCTAATTTTTTCCCTATTAGGCAATTATTGCTCCTATTTTATGAATTTCTATCTTAATATTGCCGGGAAAAGACAGTAATTTCTCAGACACCTGCGCAAATCTTCAAATTGCTGTTATTGAGATTAAAAATGCATTTTTGCACCAAAAGAGATGAAAGCATATTCGTTCCATACAAAGCATTGCGATGGTCTACTGAAGTACCAAAGTAGTATACTATTTCAGACAAATCAGGCAGGAATTTGGAAATTTTGGAAAGATTGAAGTCTTAGTTAGCAGAGGGAGCGGAATTTTTCAGTTAGTATGTTGCTAATTTTGGCCCTGCAAAGGTAAGATGCATCATCGTTGGCGAGTACGCCCAAGTCATTTCAGTCGTCACGGCCATTTGATGGAGTTGTGGTACGATGGCGGGAAATACTGATATCTAGTTCTTGTAGGTCTGCTCGTTGCAATATACACGCTAATTGAATAGTGTCAACCGACGCCACAAAGTTCTCTTGGATATATTGCATCTCTAGGCATGGAGTTGAAAAGAAAATTTACCTCATCGAGAGAACTATCTGCTCTTTTCTTCTCAGCCGCATTCTCAGTGGCACAGGGCGTGTTACTGACTGAATCGTTGTTCATCATTCTGCAAAAACTGTCATTATGACCTACTCTTGATAGTTTGTATAAACGTCGTTCAAAACAATGATAATGTAATAACATGATATCATGTTTGAGTCTGTTGTGATGAGATCCGATACGGAAACTTATACACAGTTAGACAGGCGCCTGATTGGTCCATCCGTATTACTCAATAGCACAGTCAGTTTGGTCGATATTTTGGGGATTTATCCCTGTACAAATCAACACACTCCACTGTGGTCACTGCAGTATCGGGAGATTCTGTCACCTAACTTGCACTGCTCTATTATTCGGGCGTGAATTCCTCTATGTAGGGGTATAATCCCGAAGAACCGGCTTATCCGAAGGAGAGTGTGCTTTTAAGTATTCTGGAAAGACGAAACAGGCGCCTGTCTAGCACTCTATAAGTGCCCAAATCTGACCTCAACAACAGGAACGAACATGTCAGCATGTTATCATAATGTCCCTATCATTATGGTTTTGAAAGGAAAATGGAGGATATGTACAGATGGAAAAAGTCACGTCGTCAGCCTCAAAACTAACTCGATTTTTGATTTAACATAAATCGAATTGGTTAACGACTTAGCAGTTGGCATCTGCTTCACTCTGTTAGCACATCTCCAGTTAAATTCTGCATAACAGTAGTATGTGAAAAATCAGAAGTGTGAGGCGATGATTTCCGTGCTAAATATCGCCTATTTGAAATAAAAAGTCTGAAAAATTTGAAAAGTGAGTGATTTTTTCACTTGACGGCAATTGTGTAAATCGTTCAGCGTCGCTCACTCTTCACGGATGGATGTAGGGGCTCCGGAGAGAACTGCCTAGAGACGAAGGGTCTGCCACGACTGACGAGGTTGGAAACCGAAACACGTGTATTGATCTACAGAAGTGCCCATGACAGAACACATGACATGTTGGCTCAAGTAATAATTATGAGATATATTTACTTTTGAGCGTGGTCTTAGGAAAACACTCTAGCAAACGGAAAAAAGCTTCCGTTCTTGTAATATGAAGGGACAAAGAAAGAGATGAAGCTCTCGGCATTATTCAATCTCTGATCAATGCGTCATGCATTCGTCTTCATTTAGCATCATTTTCGATGACTGAATGCATACCTCCCCTCTAGAAGATTTGCAGCGTCCGACCAATGTATCAAATCGGCGCTGCTACCGTCCCGGCCAACCTGGTTAGTTCGCTGACCCTGGAGAGATGGAAGGCTTGATGAATCTTGAGCGCTGAAGCGAACCAGCGACTGATCTGCTACGGGTGTGCCGCACAGCACCGCTAATCGCTGCACCACATGCGGTCTTGTACAAATATTTACTATGGAATTTTAACGAGAATCGTCGTGAAGGTTATGGACAACATACGAGTTAACATTTCATCCCTACAATCCCTCACTATCCATAATCATCCCCACTGACTTCAATGTAAACCTAGAGCACTAAACGTATAATGCAAATCGAAACTGACCGAATGACGCAAGCGAATTCGATCTGTGAGTTGTTGATTTTACAGTTGATAGCCTGTAAAACACAAATTGGGCGTGAAAAGAATATCAAGAAATTTCTATACGAGCAGAAATAATGATAACACTATGGCAAATATCCTTTCATCATTATTTGAGCCAACATGTCATGTGGTCTGGTAAGGGCTCTTGTACAGCCCGAGACACGTGTTTCGTCCTTACAGACTCATCAGCCGGGCAGAACCTGTTGTCTGTCGATCTTTTCATAGCCAGTTCTCTCGGGAGCGTCACACTCCTTATACATAGTTATCGACGACGTTCGCTTTACACTCTATGTCAGGTGAAACATTCACCTAACACCGAGTGTTTTCGCACTCGATTGCTAGCTGGCTGTGTTCTGCCCGACTGATGAGTCTGTAAGGACGAAACACGTGTCTCGGGCTGTACAAGAGCCCTTACCAGACCACATGACATGTTGGCTCAAATAATGATGAAAGGATATTTGCGCTTTCTCAGCGCGCTGTGCCTATAAAGAG